>PVIA01011371.1:0-44877 GCA_004024845.1 Tonatia bakeri
AAAAATTATAGATGACATACAATATTATATTAGTTTTAGGTGTACATCCTCATGATTAAATGTTCATATAACTTGGGTTGTGATCACCCTGAGAAATCTAGTACCCACCTGATAGCCTATATAGATATTATTATATCCTAACTATATTCCCTATGCTTTGCTTTATAGCCCAAGGACTACTCTGTAACAACCAATTAAACTTCTAAATCCTTTCAACTCTTTTATCCACCCTCCCAACCTTCCTTCCATCTGGCAACAAATATTTCTCTGTATCTGAGTCTGTTTCTGTATTTCTTGTTCAAGATATAAATTTATTTCAATTGCCTTAAAATTAATAATAAAATTATGGAGGTATAGGGTAATTAATATATATCTAATTTTTTAAACATATATATCCATTTATTCACTTACATAATTAATAGACCTGACAGTAGGCATTAGAGATGAAAGGAAGAAAGGAAGGAATGAAACGTTTTTTTTCTGTTCCTCAGGATCTCTCTACTGTATGTATACATGAGGAGGAGAATAAAGAATATTAAGTGGATTAACTAGAATGGACTATGAACAGAATCCTAAATGCTAAAATCAAGAGGCACACTAGATAGACTCATGACACTAAACATTGATTACATAAATATATGAGGAAGAGCTTTCACAGTGGTTTTTATAAGTAAAGCTTTTAAGGTTTATTTTATTACAAGTTTAACACCATCCAACAGTGTGATGTACTTGTTAAAGAAGTAACATAACCTCTGTATCAAAATAAATATTTTTTCACAATATTTGGATGATCTGTCAGAAACTAAAGTATTTGTAAAGAAAGTTATATTCAAATTAGAAGGGAAATTTGAAGAAATGATAGTATATTTGCCCAGACAACATGAAATAGGTTTGCTGTGGGTAAAGTTAAAGATAATTTTTTAATAAATTTTTAATTAATTAATTAATTTTTTAGAGAGGGAAGGGAGGGAGAAAGAGAGAGAGAGACAGAAACATCAATGTGTGGTTGCTGGGGGCCGTGGCCTGCAACCCAGGCATGTTCCCTGACTGGGAATCGAACCTGTGATGCTTTGGTTCGCAGCCAGAGCTCAATCCACTGAGCTACGCCAGCCAGGGCAAGATAATTACAATAAATATATTGGACAAAACTATAGAAATCATCATTAGGAGGAAGAGAGAAAAGATTACTCTATTTCTTGATATACATGTCTGGAGAACAATGAAAATATTAAAGAGAAAGAGTTGGATTATGTCAGAGTTAATTTTTCTTAGTTAAGGAATAGGACCTTTGTTTATATAGTGAATGCCCCATCCACTGAATTACCTAAGAAAACGTGCATGGGATAACCACCTTAATAGATTTATTGCAGAAATTTCTAAGTTTGATGACATATTTCCTTCCTTGGCCTCTAAATTTCTTCCAAATATAAAGTCTTCTTAGTTTAAGAGAAAGTGTCACTTTCTGATGAGACAATTTGAGAATTATGGGTGAAATACTTCTCTAGGACAAATAAAACAATGATTATTTAGTAAGATGCTGGATTCATACAAAAATAATGTTGGCTAATAAGGAATCTAGCAATACTGACTTTGTCAAGACTCAAAAAAGCTGAAATCATTTTGTCAGGGGAGAGGCCTGAAACATTTTTTAGGTCTTCCTTGTCACCTCAGACCTGGGGTTTCCTTGGGCCACCTTCAATACTGTGTGAAATGAAACATTTTGCATTTAAATGTTTGTGGCAGAGAATGGCTAGCTATTCAACAAAATTCTGTCTTCTTCTTCCTGCGAACACAGCCAGTCTGTGCTGCCGACCACCTTAGCAGTTCGCTTTGGCCATGTGACTGAGTTCAAGACACGGAGTGCAGGCAGGATTATGGTGTGACATATGCAGGCCAAGCCCAGCACAATCTCTCACCAGTGATTTTCCACATTTCTTCCAATGCCATTTACTGATGGTTGAGACCACAGTTGTTCTGGCGTTTTTACAGGCATCTGAGTTTGACTCAGTGAAGACATGCATGCTGATGAAGTTTGCCTAGGCATAGGCTTCTATTAAAGCCATGCCATAAATGGAGACAACTGGATTTGAACATTAATAAAAAATAAAAATAAATTATAAAAAGCAGCTAACTAATTTGAATAAAACTGTTTGAATTGTTATAGCATTCCATATCATCTTAACTAATATGGGTGTGTGTAGGGTTATACTCATTCTTAAATTCTTGGCTAACTTTAACTGGTGGTGGGGATTCTTAACTACTTAGTCATTCATAACTTGTATATAAAAACAGGAACCTTCTTTGTCTTGTTAGTTACACTGGAAACAGTCTTTAGATCAAGGTCTGTGACACAGTGGCCATATGCTAAATATTGTTCTAATGGTGTAGCAAATAATAGTAATTTTGATGAAATTATTCAGTAAAATAGTATTTTGACAAATGTTCATTGCATGCACACTAAGAATGAATTACTGTTAGATGGGATTGTTCTTATGAATAAGTCAAAGATGTTCAATTTTCTCATAAAGCTTAAAGCCTATTGAGGGACAATGATGACTTCATTTCTTAAAACTTAAGAAAAAGTATAATGATAGTCATGACTGAGGAGTCACAAGGGCCTGTGGGGAGTAGGGGCTGTGATCTATAATAATAAAATGAGAAGTGGCTGGATGGATCTGGACTTGAGAGTGTAATCAATAAAATTTGGCCACTGCTTGAAGGGTGTGAGGGAAAAGAAAAAACTAAAGAGTTAATTTAGGATTTTGGTTTGAATAACTTGGTGATGGTGGCACCATTAACCAAATAGTGAAAACCAAAGGGGGAGCAATGTACGGGAAAGAATAAATGGCAAACCCAGCTCTCGATATTTATAAACAATGGGGTCTGTTGGAGATCAGTGCATATGTATGTTCAGCAGGCACTACGATAGTAAAGTATGGCATTCAAATGGGTAGTCAGAATTTAAGACACAGATTCATAATTTGTTAGTATAATCATGGTAGTGAAACTTTAAGAATTACTCTGAGAAAGCAGCATAGGCAAAAGAAAAAAGGCATATGATCAAGCCAGGAGAATTACCCATTGTATCCTCTCTAGATTTGTCACACAAATCTGTAGTTAACATCAAGGAAGAATAGGTCAAAAAATGTTCTTCCTTTGAACATACCATACCTGGAAAAGGAAGAATCTCTGCTTGGTAGTCTTGTGTAGAATGATAATTTCCTTATTGTGACTTTAAGAAAAGATAAAAGGCATTAAAATAGTCATATATCTTCTCTGAAGAATACTGTCTAAATGTATTGGAAACTCCCTATTCAAAACAATTTCCACATGTGGCGATCCTGTTCAAAATGTGATTTACCTGGAACCACAATTTTTACTGGGAAACAAAAGCCTCTCCACATGTATTACTGGACTTCAACATTTGAGGCAGAGCAAATGTGTGCTTATAATGAATTCCTTAATTTCTGCATTCCACAATGAGGTGGAACTGAGGTTCCATCAGCCACTGAATCAAGAATTCTCTTAATGTGTGTGTTTCAAGGTGGCTCCTGAGGTGACCACTACTATGTAAAAAGTACGTGTAAAGTGAAGTTGTTTAAATCAGAGCTGACTTGGACTAAGAAAAGGCACCTGAACTTTAACAGTTAGCCTTGCCAAGATTTATCACAGCAGATAATGATGAGGTGACTCACCGGTCTACCCTCAGTCACCGGTAAGTCAATTTCCTAAGTGTCAGAGAACAGGAAAGTGGGAGAGCCAGGATGTGAACACAAATCTGTCTTGCCTTTATCCCCAGGCTCTTTTTCATAACTGTTCTGCTGGCCCAGTTGGGACACTATAGATCGATGCCTGTGAAAAGAACCCTGATCACAGTCACCGCAATCTGCGTTTGTCCTACTCAGAGTCACACTCCAAGAAAAACATTGAAAAGCCTCAGTCACTCTATTTGGTTCATTAAATCAATCAAACTTATAATGTACAATCTGAGGTCATCATTCATTATGATTGTCAATTTCAAAAATTAAATTTAAATTTCTTTGAGATTTTTTTAATATCTCAATATAACAAAACACACTGGAGAAGCTTTTTCCACAAATTCTAAGAATTGCCAGGAGCTAACAAATGTAAAATACTCTTGATTCTGATTACATAGTTCCTATTGAAGAGGAGATTTTCATAGATACAATGTGGTCCATTTACCTACCCCGAATGAGAGAAAACCATAGGCTTCCCAGAAAATGTGAACCCCAAGTTAACAGGTTGCAACTTGTCCCATCTTCACATCTAGACTGCTGGAGAAAATTGACCATCAATAAGTTCAAGAACACTTTCTGGAAGAGGCCTTGTTTTGGCAGTAGTGTACATGCCAAGAACTTTGTTTTAGAAAGATCTCTCCCATTAGAGTCTCTCAAATATGACATGTAATTGCCATATTGTACAGTCCTTAAAAAAATTGGCAAGTAGATGAGGGAGAGAACAATCTGTAACAACCCTGATTGAGGAGACAACGTTTGACAAGAGGTGAGGTTGACTCCGGGTGTTAGTTACACAGCGGGTGAACAAGTGCCTCTGAAATTTAAGGACTAGGAATTGAAAGGAATAGGGCAATGGAGAAAAGACAATTATTTTGAACTTTTATAGTTATTCATTGTCTTTAATTTTGGAAGGAGTGTTAATACCCATAGATGGCATTTCCTTGTCAGTAAGACAGGCATAGCCTTTCCTAGTCTCTAGGAAAAATGTCTTTTTGCTTTCAAAGAACAACTTTCCCCTCTCATTGCACATAGAAAGCATAAATGAGGAGCATAAAGGTGTCTGGGAATCCACCTGTGCTGCTGTCTCTGCTGCGTGGAGGAAATAAGGGACTAGAGAGGGAGCAGGTCAGTTGTGTAGGCCCTGTATCAGGGATGTATCAGAAGAATGGCCATAGGAGAGGGGGGCCTTTCACAATGGCCTATAGCCTAGACCATGCTAGTAGACAATGTTACTCAAAAGAAAATGCAGAGGACAATTAGAGGGAAGAGTCCACTTTTAAAAACCTAGTTTTTGTAATCATTGAATTATTCTCTAAGTGCTTCGCCATCATGAAATATATTTTATTACTCCTAGGGAACAACATTTGGGTGAGAAATTATAAAAAATATTTTAGCACAGGCCTTAAATTAAGTCTTCATGTCAGATAACTATATAAGTTTCTAAGGATCACTACACTTAACTAACTGACTAACATTTTTAGTTAACTAAAGAATTTAATAATGTGCCGTGCCAGGAGTGATACAGAATGCGGTATGAAGTTTTTCAGACTGTTCTCATGAACTTCAACAACTGAGCTATTTATTGCATACTTAGAGTGGGAGATGAGTTTGAAACCAAAAAGTAACACTGAGGCTAAAGGAATAAGACCTAAGAGTAAAGAAAGACACAGATGACATACAATAGTGCCAAATATTTAGAAATGGGGCCTTGAAGCCAGATGTAAGGACGTTGTCTGCAAACTAACAGGACCAATGAAGAAATCAGACATGCAATCAGACCCAGAAGAAAGCAGGTACAAAGGCACAGGATCTACGCGAACTGCAGTCTGAGTTGTTGGCCTTACCTTAGGAGAATCCCAGATTGTTGGCAAGTTGAGGGTCAACTTCAACAATCTGATTGATAAATATTTGGCTTGCCTGGTGCCCTTTCCGAATGACTGAATCAATCAAATCTCGGGCCTTATCCATAGGTGTGTAATTTTCCCTTCTTACTTTCTCCATCTCCTCCTGGTTCAGCACTCTTTCCTCTAATAATCCATCCAACAAGCCATTTATCGTGCCCGTAGTCACCGATCGGATAAAATGCCGCCTCTTCGACTTCAGAAAGCAGTCTGTTTGAAGCACAGAGATTTCTCAAGTCACTAAAAGAACATCATTGCCTCTCATGTCAGGAACAGGGAACAGCCTCTTTTAGACATAATCCATTAAATGTCCCCCTCCACACAGTTCACTCACACTGAGAACATGCACATCACTTATTCTCCCTCAGTATCATCCATGTATGCTCACAGTATTGCCTGGATTCTGAGATTTGCTGTCTCTAAGTTAGTGCCCGAAAACCAGACAGCATCCTGACAGTGACTCATGTTTATTCTCCTCAGCAAAATAAAAGAACGAAACAAATAGTAGTCTCTTTTCCTTGGGGACAACAGCTGCTCTAGTACTTAACTTATAGGGATAATTCAATTAAGATTGCAAACTGACATCAGAATACAAGTAATTTCCCAGTTCCTTTGTGGCCCTTGCCTTTCTTTTCCAAAAGCTCTGAAAGTCTCCTGGGCCCTGTCTCTACTTCCCTTCGCCTCCCTCCTCTTTCTTCCCTCTCTCTCACTGCTGCTCACTTAAATGTTCACAGAACCTAATTATGGTTTCCCAGAAAGCTAGTTACTTTCATGCTTTTTCCCCAAGGCATGCCCTTTTAGGCTGTAAGGAACAAAAACTCACCCGCATTTTCCATGACTTTTCTTTCTTGTCTTTAACGTGCAACGTGAAAGTGAAAGTATGTCCAAACTTCCTCTTTAGCAGGCTGTGTGTGCTCATTAAGAAGCACCAGTTGCTCATGGAAATGCATGCCTATGTTTTTTCTTCATAGTAGTAATCGGATTGCTTAAACTTAAAGAGCATCAGGGCATAAGTATATCCTCAGGAAATTTCTTCACCAACTTTTAGATCAGGTCAGGATAGGTAGGGAACGGAGCTTAGAGAACAAGAAAGGGATAAGAAAGTATGTATATAATTAAACTTACTCAATAACGAGTATCTCATTTGTTAGGACGTATAATCTGGAAAAATAACTCTTCCATTGGTGTCTTCGTCTGTACATGGTGCTATTAAAAAATACCACAGGCTGGGTGGCTTATAAAAAAAAGGAATTTTTCCTCCCAGTTCTGCAGTTGGGAAGCAAAAGGGAGGGTGCCAGTAGAGTCAAATATCTTCTTATCTAAAAGTCTATTTTCAAGCCCTGGCTGGCGTAGCTCAGTGGATTGAGCGCGGGCTGCGAACCAGGCATCGCAGGTTCGATTCCCAGTCAGGGCACATGCCTAGGTTGCAGGCCATGTTCCCCAGCAACTGCACATTGATGTTTCTCTCCCTCTCTCCCTCTCCCTTCCCTCTCTAAAAATAAATAAATAAAATCTTTAAAAAAAAAGTCTATTTTCAGATGGTTCTCTTTGGGGGAGCACTGTAGAGACTAACGGCTCAGCCTCTGGAATCAGAACATCTGACTTAGCTTATTAACCTTCCATTTGGGGCAAGGTATTGAACTTCCTCATTATTTGGTTCCTCTATTTGTAAAATAATTTAATTAATAATATATAGCTACACACCTTTCAGCATTAAGTGAATAAAAATGTGGAAACTGCGACAAAACATTGTCTGGCACATTGTTAAACACACGATGTTATTTGTTAATACTACTATTTTTAATTTAAATATTTCTAAATTAAAAATTAAACAACTAGCCAAGGTTAGTTTTTTTCCATATTATCTAGTTAAATTTTTCTCGTGTGAGAATCCTCCTCGTGCATCTTATTCATTCATTTCACAAGTGACATACTCCATGTTAGACACCGTGTTAGACTGTGGTAGGTGCCAGGGATGTAGTCTAAACTGGCAGCAGCCCCTTGCCCTCATGACTTCACAGTGAAGGAGAGAAGACAAACATGAAACCCAATATGTAACTGTGATAATGATAGTGAAGTAATTGTTAAAGAGAACAAATTAATTAGGAAAGTGCTTCATGAAATATTGGAGGATGTTAAATTGAAGACAGAGGAGCCCAGGAAGGCCAATGATGTCACCGCTTTTAATAAGCACTTGTTCAATTGTTAGTCCCCACAAAAAACTCAACATAACCAATTTATTTCATAGATATGGCTGATGGAAGATGGTCTGATAATAAAATGCCTATTAACCTTTCAACATTATCAATTTATTTACTAAGATTACTGGTAGGATTATTTCCTTTTTTCCCCATGAAAATAATAATCCAGACAATAAAATATTCAGTGTGTGTTTGTGTGTGTACCATACACATAAGTGCAGGGTATATCTAAATTAAATATTAATGGCTATATTACTGTTATTTTAAAACTCTTTACTATTAAAAATGAATTTACATTCTGACATGTGAGCAAAACAGTTTCTCCCTGTTCCCTAGACTGTTAAATTTATTTTTAATTAGAATAAAATTTACTGTGTAGATTTTAATTTAGGGGTTTTCTCTGGGTGTTGTTATCTTTACTTTGCTACCTACCTGACCAGTTTGCAGCACAATAATGTGCTTCTTGGCACAGGGAGACTTGGTGCAAGGAAGAAAACAGAAATTGCAGGTACATTGCTTCTTTTACACATTTATGCTTATTCATTTATTTCTGAAATGGTAAGGGCTTCACATGAGGGTTTCTCTATAAGCCAAGGTCACACGCCACTGAGCTGAAACAGGGCTGAGGTGGCATTAGAGCCACAAAAAGGATGGCTGGGCAGTACGCCTGAGGATGTGAAACCATAAACATTGACCTTGGGAAGCTAAGTAGGGAAATACTACATAGCAAGGGCCTACTGTGTCCTCAAAATGAAAATACTGAAAACTTGGAAACATTCCAAATATATATTACAGGTACTTTATAGGCTTTGCCGTGTAATTACTATAAGGCTCTCATAATACACCTTATAGTTATGACAGTCAATTAAAAAAAATAAGAAGGCAGAAGACCAGCCCTGGCTGGTGTAGCTCAGTGGATTGAGCACAGGCTGTGAACCAAAGCATCACAGGTTCGATTCCCAGTCAGGACACATGCCTGGGTTGCAGGCCATGGCCCCCAGCAACCGCACATTGATGTTTTTCTCTCTCTCTCTCTCCCTCCTTTCCCTCTCTAAAAATAAATAAATAAAATCTTAAAAAAAAAAGAAGAAGAAGAAGGCAGAAGACCACTGTGTTGTGTTCTGTTTGTGCCATTTAAACCCTTTGAAAGCCACTCACACTCAGTTTATGTACCTCTTGTTCTTTATTATTTTAATACTGTTAGGACATTTTGATTAACAAATCTTTTAGGGAAGTTGGAGGTGTAGGTAAACACAGCTTGCTTCTTCACACAGCCACAGAAAAAATTACACTAAGGCTACAAAAGAAATATTTCCCAGAATCATCAGAAAATTGAGCTATACTCAAGTCTGGCAACCAAGGAATTAAAGAAGCCACATTCTTCCAGATGGGTTCGGAGGGGCAGAGACATGTAGAAGCACAGAAAGGCATAGAAATGTGGAATAGGTTGTCCTACACCCATGTGTGGTAGATAATACTCAGGAGCAATACCTTGGGAGTAACAGATCCTAGCCCCACACCAAACCACACTGCACAGGGTTCCAGTGCCAGGAATAAAAGTCCCTATAACATCTGATTGTAAAAGCCAGTGGGGATTTGCGTAGTGAAAGAAACTGTGGAATTCTCAGGAGTCTCCTCTAAAAGGAGACTTAGGACTTATGCAGATTCATTCCCTGTGGGCTTCAGCACCAGGGCAAAACTGGAAGGGCACCAGTGGAATAGCCGCAGGCTTTGCCAAGGGAGAGCTTCCTCCAGGACAAAACTCCTAGGGCCAGGCAGAGACATTGTACCCTCTCTGAGCCCTCCACACACAGAGCCACAGAAGAGCAACCCAGGTTGCCCTGCCTCGTTGAGTACCTAAGGCTCTACCCCATCTAATTTACCGGCACTCTTTTCAGCAATAGACCATGCTGCTAAAACAGGGGCTCAAAGCGGCTCTACCTAATACACAGAAGCAAACACAGGGAAGATGACAAAATAAGGAGACAAAATATATATATATATATATGACCTAAGTGGAAGAACAGAACAAAACTCCAGAAAAAGAACCAAATGAAATGGAGATAAGCAATCCATCAGATGCAGAGTCCAAAATACTGGTTATTAAGACGTTCAAGGACTTCACTGAGTACTTCAGCAGCATAAAAAAGACCCAGGCAGAAATGAAGGTCACACTAAGTGATATAAAGAGTAATTTACAGGGAACCAATAGTGGAGTGATGAAACCAAGAATCAAATCAGTGATTTGAAACATAAGGAAAAGAAAAGAAAAATTCAATCAGAACAGCAAGAAGGAAAAAGGATCTAAAAACATGAGGATAGGCTTAGGTCTCTGGGACAATTTCAAACACACCAACATCCAAATCATAGAGCGCCAGAAAGAGAAAAGAAAGGGCAAGAAATTAAAAAAATTATTTGAAAAAATAGTTGAAAGAAAACTTTCCTAGTTTGTTGAAAGAAGTAAACTTATAAGTCAAGGAAGCACAGAGAGTCCTAAACAAGTTGGACTCAAAGAGGTCCACACCAAGACACATCATAATTAAAGTGCCAAAGGTTAAAGATAAAGAGAAACATCAAGACATCTTAAAAACATCAAGAGAGCTCATAATTACCTAAACAGAGTTCCCATAAGACTGTCAGCTGATGTCTCAAAGAATCTATGCAGACTAGAAGGGATTGGCAAAAAGTATTCAAAGTTATGAAAAGGAAGTATGTACAACCAAAATTACTCTATCCAGAAAAGCTATCATTTAGAATTTAAAGGCAGATAAAGTGCTTCCCAGACAAGGCAAAGCTAAAGGAGTTTATCATCAAGAAGCCATTATTTTATGAAATTTTAAAGAGACTGACTGATAAAGGAAAAGAAGATTAGAACCATGAACATTAAAATGAAAATAAATTCACAACTATCAATAATTGAATCTAAAAAAAAAGCAAGAAAGCAGAACAGAAACAGAATCATAGATATGGAGATCATTTGGAGGATTATCAGTTGGGATGGGGAAGGGGGGAAATGGGGGAAGAAGTGAGGATTAAGAAGTACAAATTAGTAGGTACAAAATAGACAGGGAGTTGTGAACAGCACAGTAAATGTGGAGTAGCCAAATAACTTACCTGCATGACTTACGGACATGAAATAAGGGGGCATTGCTGGAGGGAATGGAGGATGCCAGGTGGAGAGGGGAAAGGGGAACAAACTGGGACAAGTATAATAGCATAACCAATAAAATACATTTAAAAATATACCTTAGTAAGAGCACTAACCATCACCTTTTTATTTATTTTCCTTGTGTAAAATCTTCTCTTTTGTACAACTTCTCTTCATGAACTTTGAGATCCAAAAGCCCTGGGTTCAATTTTCATTCAGTAGCTGTAGACCTTGGACAATTTATTGAATGACTCTGTGCTTGTTTTATAATGTCTGTGTGTATGTATGGACGGGGTGTGAATTCATAATTGTTCTTACTTCTTATAATAGAATGGTATGGATTAAGGCCATGCCTCAGTGCCTTCTTTATATAGGAGTCACGAACCATATTTCAGAGGTCAGGAATATCAAAATATAATTCTTTGTGAAGTTTTTCATATGCTTCATTCATTGTCTGTCATGAAAACTGTTTAAGTTAAGCAGGTTGAATAAGCACTGATTCCATCGTATGAATAAGAATATTGGGTTAAAAAAAGTTGGTTCAGAATCTTGGCAAATGCAAACGGCAAACTTGGGTGAGAAGCGTGCTCTCCCCTCATTCACTACAGTCATGTGCCACATAAGGATGCTTCAGGTAACTAAGGACAGCATATATGAGGGTGGCCCCTTAAGATCACAACTGAGCTGAATTTCCTGGAAGAAATGGAAGGATATGCAGTTCCAGAGAATTTGTTTTTTAACTTTAATTGACATACAATATTATATTAGCCTTAGGTATACATCCCCATGATTAGATGTTTTATAAAACTTGGTATGTAATCACTCTGATAAATCTAGTGCCTATTT
This sequence comes from Tonatia bakeri, assembly GCA_004024845.1. Classification (NCBI taxonomy): domain Eukaryota; kingdom Metazoa; phylum Chordata; class Mammalia; order Chiroptera; family Phyllostomidae; genus Tonatia; species Tonatia bakeri. Next base: position 11,855 of record PVIA01011371.1, read on the forward strand.
GACACCATATATTGTTATTACAATATTCTCAACTATATCCCCTATTCTGTACTTTACATTCCATTGAGTATTCTGTAACTTCCAATTTGCACTTCTAAATCCTTTCACTTTTTCAGCTCTCCCTACAGCTCCCCTCCCATCCGACAATCCTAAAAATGTTGTCTGTATCTACGAGTCTGTACTTGTACTTCTTGTTAATTGATTTTTATTTTCATTTTTGTTGTTAATGAGGTTTTTTTACATGTTAAATATTACAGTTGCCCCAGTTTCCCCCCTTTGTCTCCTCTACCCAGCCCACCCTCACACTTCCTCAAGCAATCCCTATACCACTTTTCACATCTGTGGGTCACACTTATAAGTCCTTTGGCTACTCCATTTCCAATACTGTATTTTACATTCCAATGGCCTTTCTGTAACTACTTATTTGTACTTCTTAATCCTCTCACCTCTTCAACAATGCCCTCAAACCCTCCACCTGACATCCTTCAAAAAGATCTTTGTATCTATGATTCTGTTTCTGTTTTGCTTGTTTATTTTTTTCAGTCATTTTTAAAATTTTATTTATTTTTAGAGAGAGGGGAAGGGACAGAGAAAGTGAGGGAGAAAAACATCAATGCGTGGTTGCCTCTCATGTGCCCCCTACTGGGTACCTAGCCTGCAACCCAGGCATGTGCCCTCACTAGGAATTGAACTGGCAACCTTTTGCTTCACAGTCCAGCACTCAATCCACTGTGCCACACCAGCCAGGGCTGTTTATTTTTTTAGAATCATCTGTTGGTACATATATATTTATTACCTTTTATTTTTCATAATTTTGATCTTCTTCTTAAAGAAGACCACTTAACCTTTTATATAATACTGATTTGGTGCTGATGAACTTTAACTTTTTCTTAGCTTTTTTTCTGGGAAGCTTTTCATGTGTCCTTTGCTTCTAAATGATCATTTTTCTGGGTAAAGTTATCTTGATTATAGGTCTTTGTTTTTCAATCACTTTGAATATTTATTGCCAGTCCCTTCTAGCCTGCAAAGTCTCTATTGAAAAATAAGTTGACAGTCTTGCAGATTTTAAAATTCTCTCTTGTTTTTAACCTTTGTGACTTTAATTATTTAATTAAACAGCTTTAATTATTGTGTGTTTTGGTGGGGGCCTCTTTGGGTTCATCTTATTAAGGAGTCTCTGCACTTCCTGGACTTTTATGTCTTTTTCCTTCATCAGCTTAAGGAAGTTGTCCATTATTATTTTTTTTCAAATTGGTTTTCTATTTCTTGCTCTTTGTCATCTCCAGACTTACTCATGATACAAATGTGTCATACTTGAAGTTTTCCCTTAGGTTCCTTACACTATTTTCATGTTTTGAATTTTTTCCCTGTTCTGTGTTTTCTGCTTTACAAATCACTTATTTGATCATCCACTCTACTGTTGGTTCCCTGTAATGTAGCCTTCATTTCAGGTATTGTATTCTTCATTTCTGACTGGCTCTTTTTTATGGTTTCCATGTCTTTTTTTTTATGCTGTTAAAATTCTTACTAAGTTCCTTGAACATCCTTATAACCATTGTTTTTAATTCTGTATCTGGTATTTTGTTTTACTCTAGTTGATTTAGTTTTCTTCCAGAGATTTATCCTATTTTTTCATTTAGAACCTGTTTCTTTCTCTCCTCAATTTGACTGCTCCCTTCTGTGTGTTTCCACCTATTAGGTAGAGTTTTTGAGTATCCCAGACTTGGCAGAGTGGCTTTATGTAACAGGTATCCTATAGGGACCAGTGATGAAGTTTCCTTGTCACCTGGGCTGGGCGCTCTAGGGGTAACACACGTGGGCTGTCTGCATTGTTCTACTGTAGTTGAGTCTTGATGGCTTTTGGCATGTAACTGAGAGGGGCTGACAGGCCAATTGGCCGTGAGAACAGACCATCACTAGAGAAGAGTTGCCGCTATGCATGGAGCTGGACTCTTTCCAGTGTAGCTTTAGTGCTCACTGAATCTGCACCTTGAGCGTATTTCTTGTGGAGGAAGATGGTTTCTGATACAATGTGGTAGAGATTTCCCACTGGGTGCCTTGCCCAAGGCCACCTGGCACAATCTACAAAGCAATCTGCAGACAGCCACTACTTGTGTTGAACTTGAAGAAGCCCAGGAGAATCAAAGCTGCAAACTGAGTCTGACTGCTGTTAGCACTGGGCCTGAGGCCACTTAGCAAGTGGTATGGAGCACAAAAGGCCAGATGCTGCTGGTTTGAAAGATTTGGAAAAGTGTAAAGCATGATCAAAGACAGGCCCTTTTAATAGAAAATCCACTAAAAATATACTGGGTGAGCCCTAAGGTTGGGATGGGTGGAGACTCAGAAAATCACCACGGTCAAGTGAATAGTGTTAGCTGCATTGATGGAGACTAATATATGGAGACTGACTGCCAGCTCTCTGGGGAGAGGGGTCAGCAAAGGAACAATGGTCTCTGCCAGCACTTCTGTCTGTGAGAAAGCTATCACTCCAGCCCATCATTCTGAAGCTAGACAACTCAGTTCATCTCCAAATGCCTCTGGCTCCTTTCTATCTGCTGCCCTAGTGCTGCAGCTCTGAGTGAGTCCATGTACGGGCCCTTTAAGAGGAAGGCCTGAGACTCCAGGAACCTTAGATCTCACTCAGCCACAACCCCTGCTGGTTTTCACAATCAGAAGTTTTGGGGATTTCTCATCTCAGCAATGAAACCATGGACTGGGAGTTCTGGTGTGGGGTTTAGACCCTTGACTCCTCAGGGTTAACCTCCACAGCTGAGATACCCTTTCCAACTTTTAACAGCCACATGTGGATTTTAGGTCAGTCTGTTTTGTGTCTCTGCCCTTCCTATCAGTTTCATATGGCTTCTTCTTTATATCCTTTGTTATAAGACTTCTGCTCAGGTAGATTTAATGCAGTTCTAAGTGATGATTGTACAGTGATTTTCTTTAGTTGTAATTTTGATGTGGTTGTGGGAGTTTCTGAGTATCTACACCACCATCTTGACCAGAAGCCCAGGTGAATTTTTTTTTTCTGTGACAGGAGCTATATCTGATAAGCTTGGCAATTGACTCCTTCTCACTCACAGCACCTCAATTTTGGGAGCACGGATTACATCCCAGTCAGTCAGCCATTGATCTGTTTCGGCACAGAGATGCCTGACTTCCCAGAGCAAAATATACAGAGGGCACTACAGCACTCTAAGATCTAGCTTGATGGTCTAAAGAGTACATTGTGTAAAGTCTTTGTTGAGGACCCAAGATCCTGGACAAGGACACAGGTCCACAGCAGCTACTGTAGCAGATATTGAGTGCCACTGCTATGTTAGTAAAATCTTTCTGTGTTAGTATGGAGACAGCTTGTCCCTGAATGGTGAAAAGTATTTTCAGGTTGTAATGATGTAAAGTATAAGTGAGTTTTATTTTTCCATCAATTCAATATCATAGAGAGCTCTTTGTGTAAGATAGAGTCAGTGGAACCAAAAACAAATTTCCAAAGTCAAAATATTGAGTCCTCACTGTTATATAATCTGTCCATGTTAAATATCTTTTTTATCACTACCACAGTTTCTTAGTCTTATCACTGCTTTAATATGCAATAGCCAAAACCACATCATCATGACAATCTCTATGTTCCTTTATCTCTTCATACTGAGTTATTTTTAGTGATCCTCAAACCATATTTCATTCCCTCCTTACAGTCACTATTATGGTAATCTATGCCTTAACCAGTCAGTTTCTCCTTAATATGTTTAATCAGGTCAGTCCACCTTTCTGTTTGTGGAACATGATTGACAGCTTTGAAGTTCTATTTCTGACACTGTTGGAAAGAAGTGGGGGTGGGGCTTGTGAAGCAGTGTTTATTAATCTGCAGTAGTGCGTAATAATGTCCTAGGCCTTCACATCCTCTCACTACTCACCTAGTGACTCCCTAGAGCAACTTCCAGTCAAATAATTTTATCTGTGGTAAGTACCCTATACATGTGTACCATATTTTAAATCTTTTATACTATTACTCTACTTTTTCTATGTTTATATACACAAATACTTAACATTTTGTTACAGTTATCTACACTATTTAGTATAGTAACATTCTATACAGGTTTATAGCCCATGACAGGGGCAAGAGGCTGAACCATGTAACCTAGGCATGTAGTAGACTATACCATCTAGATTTGTGTGAGTACACTCCATGATGCCCAAACAATGACAAAATTATCTAAAACCACATTTTTCAGAAATATCCCCCTTTTTAAGTGAGGCATGACTGTACTTGTTTTATGTGTTACTCCCAAATCTGATATTACTCTAAGTAATATGTAGTGTAAAAGCAGGGAATAGGATTATGCACATATTTCTGTGCATATGAAGATAATTTTAGGAGATAAAATATAAACACTGGCAAGAATTTATTGGTAGTAAATGAGGATGTATACAAAAGTGCTGGGAGATATCAGAAGACAGTGAATTAAATATGACTTGAATAGTCAGGGAAGGCTACACAGGCTGGCCTGATATAATCTGAAGCTGCAGGAGGGATGGTTTTTGCACTGGTGATGGAGGGCAGAAAGGATAACTAACTTACTGAGACATTTCTGTGTTGTAAATACTGAAAATGGACTTTTCACCCACTCAACATACTGAAAAACTTATTAGCTCAATTTTAGATTAGAAATGGAAGGTTAGAATGGATGTCTGTTTCTCAATACCAGAAGCACATGAATACAATGTGTAATACATTGCTTTATCTAAAATTAATGATTTTCTTTGTTTTGGTATGAAAAAAATCCAACAAGTAGAATAATATAAACAAAATACCAAGGCCAGACTAATGAGGAGAATGATATAAGTGAAATGCTGAAACTAGGATCATAATCAAAATTATATCAAAGGTAGCTTGTTTGGAATCAGTGGGATGTGAGTTTTGAGAGATAGATTGGGTCAGATTATGATGATTTAAAACAATAAGCCTCAGTGAGGAATTTAAACTGGTGAGACAGGCAATAGGTAGCCAATGTAGCTTCATAAAAAGAGGAGTCATGTGAATATGCCTCTGAAGTAACTATTTTGTATTGAGTGTTTAATGAGAACTAGACCCTGGGATAAGTACTTGATCTACATCTGTTTCTCAAGTAAAAACTTTTGAACATACTGATATTCAGACTTACTCTAGATTATTGAATCAGAATATCCAAGAGTGAAGCTCTGGGTTATGAATACATAAAAATAACCCTGGATGTTTTTGATATATATCCTTTATTCCACATTATAACTGAACTCCCTAATCTATTATCAGGGGTAACTGGGAGCTCTCTGAGACCCCCATGTACCATAAGATTGTGAATTTATTAGGTTGTGCACTTTGAGTCATCGCTGGCCCATGTGAATCAGGACCCGTGCTCTGAGTGGCCAGAGCATTTGAGGTAAGGGTTGACTGGGAGAAGAAGCTTAACAGAATTTGAGCCAGAGAGGAACATCAAAGAGCTTGTGTGGACTAGCAGGCAGCCAAAAGGGATGCAGTCTCCATGTATCAGATTTTTATACCAACAGTATTATAAAAATACTGAATTATGGGACCTCTTCAAGGTGGAAAGACTGACCTTAGAATCACCTTGCAGCCAAATCCTTGAGAGGGGATGGGTGGGATCTTGAAGCAGGAGTCCCACACGCCATGAGAAGAAGAAGAAATTCTCCAATTTCAAACCAAGGTCTTCTTCTCATTATAGGAACTATACCTCAGATGAAGTGTACAAACATACTAAAAGCAAGCTAATAGAATAATATATAAGAAGAAAACAACCAATAAATCGATGTCTACAAGGATAAGCAAATATTGTACTAATCATATATAGAGTATAGAATGGCAATGGATGAGGGGTTCAAATAAAGGAAGCAAAATACAATTATTTTATGGTAAGGAATAAGCAGAGCATTTTAGTGATGTAAGTATATCAGTTGCAATTAATAGTGACTAGGTTACAAGAAAAACAAATAAAGTTTGTGATAGTGTAAGTGATATCATTTTATCACTTTATCACAGTATAAGTCATATTCTTTGGATATAAGAGAATCGCAAAGAATAACAACTTTGTAACAGCCCTGTGAGTGAGCCATTGTTGTGAGATGAATTGTGTTCCACAAAGTATAAGGGTGGGCACAATTAGGTTCACTTGTTTGTATTGAAAAATACATGCAGGTTATAATTATAACAATATAAAAATTAACTCTGTTTCACATAGAATTGTAACCCTATTTGTTTATGTTGTTACAGTTTTCCCAAATTTTCCCACTGTACCCCCTCCCCAGCCTACTCCCCGCTCCCACAGTCAATCCCCACGCTGTTGTTCATATCCATGGGTCATACATACATGTCCTTTGTCTAATCCCTTCCCAGTTTTTCAACCAGTCCACACTTCCCCACTCCTCTCTTGTAGCTGTCAGTCTGTTACATGCTTCTGTACCTCTGATCCTACTTTGCTTGTTAGTTTATTTTGTTCATTGGATTCCATTTATAAGTGAAATCATATGATATTTGTCTTTCATTAACTATCTTATTTCACTTATCATAGTAGTCTACAGTTTCATCCATACTGTCACAAAAGGTAAGAATTCCTTAGTTTTTATTGCTATGTAGTATTTCAGTGTCTAAATGTACCATTGCTTTTTTATCTACTAATCTACTTATGGGAACTTGGGCTCTATCCAAATATTGGTTATTGTAAATAACATTGCTATGAATATATGAATATAGGGGTATATATATTCTTTTGAATTGGTGTTTCAGGATTCTTTGGATATATTCCCAGAAGTGAAATCACTGGGTCAAAAAATAGTTCCATTATTGATTTTTTTAAGAAACTCCATACCATTTTGCAGAGTGTTATACCAGTCTGCATTCCCACCACCAGTGCACTAGGGTTCCCTTTTCTCCACAATCTCACCAGCACTTGTTTGCTGATTTATTAATTATAGCCATTTTGGCAGGTGTGAGGTGATATCTCACTGTGGTTTTAATTTGCAATTCTCAGTGTATTTTACACTGACGTTTAGTTTTGAGTTTGTTCTATTGTATGGTATAAGTTGGTAGACTTGTTTCATTTTTTTGCAGATACTAGTCCTATTCTCCCAAACACCATTTATTGAAAAGACTGTCTTTACTCCATTGTATGTTCTTGCCTCTTTTGTCAAATATTAATTGATCATAAAGTCATGGGTTTATTTCTGGGGTCTCTATTTTGTTTCACTGATCTATGTATCTTTTCTTATGCCAGTAGCAGACTGTTTTGATTATGGTGGTTTTGTAGTATAGTTTGATATCAAGTACTGTGATTCCTCCAACTTTGTTCTTCTTTCTCAATATTGCTGAAGCTATTTGCAGCTATTTATGGTTCTATGAAAATTTTTGAAGTATTTGTTCTAAATTTGTGGAATATGATATTGGTATTTTAATAGGAATTGCATTGAATTTATAGATTGTTTATGGTAGTATGAACATTTTAAAGATGTTAATTCTTCCAATACATTAACATGGTGCATGCTTCTACATTTTTGTACCTTCCTCAGATTTTTTCTTCAGTGTCCTATAGTTTTCTAAATATAGGTGATTTATTTCCTTGGTTAACTTTATTTTTAGGTAACTCATTTCTTTTTGTTGCAATAGTAAATAGAATTATTTCTTTTTCTGATAGTTCATTATTGCTGTATAGAAATGCCATCAATTTGTGAGTATTGATTTTGTGTTCAGCTACTTTGCCCAATTAATTTATTAGGTCTGGTGCTTTTTGGTGGAGCCTATAGAGTTTTCTATGTACAATATCATGTTATCTGTGAATAATGAAAGTTTTACTTCCTTCTTTACAATTTGGATGCTTTTTATTTCTTCTTTTTGTTTGAACAGTGTGGCTAGGACTTCCAATACTATGTCAAATAAGAGTTGTGAAAACAGATTTCTCTTTATGTTTTTTTTAAAGATTTTATTTATTTATTTTTAGAGAGGGGAAGGGAAGGAGAAAGAGAGGGAGATAAACATCAATGTGTGGTTACCTCCTAAGCAACCCCTACTGAGAACCTGGCCCACAACCCAGTCATGTGCCCTGGACTGGTAATCGAATCAGTGACCCATTGGTTCATAGGCCAGCACTCAATACACTGAGTTGCATTAGCCAGAGTTTTTTTGGGATTTTTATACTGAGGTCAATTCTATAAGTTTCATGATGTTGATCCAAGAAAATGCTTAATATGATTTCAATTTTCTTAAATTTGTTAAGGCTTATTTTGTGCCCTATGATGTGGTCTTTCTTTAGGAATTATCTGTGTACACTTGAGAAGAATGTGTTTTCTGATGACTTGGGATGAAATGTTGTATAAGCATCAATCAAATCCATTTCATCTAGTGTGTCTTTTAAGGTCGCTATTTTCTCGTTGATTTTTTGTCTGGAGGACTTATCCAGTGGTGACAGTGGGGTGTTAAAGTGCCCTACTATGACTGTACTGCTGTTGATCTCTCCTTTAAAGTCCACTATGATTTTCTTTATATTTCTATGTGCTCCTATATAGGGCTCATATATGTTTACAATGCCTATATCCTCTTGTTGGACTGATCCCTTTAGTATTATGTGGTGACCTATGGTGTCCCTTTTTGTACCTTTTATTTTGAAGTCACTGTTGTCAGATATAACAGTTTTTTTTTTCATTTCAATTTTCATGGAATATTTTTGCCATCTGTTCACTTTAAGATTGTGTAAATATTTTGTTCTTATGGTAGTCTCTTGTAGACAGCATATAATTGGATCTTGTTTTATTTTCTATTGAGCTATCATATTTCTTTTGATTGGAACATTTAATTCATTGCTATTTTATTTCTTTATACCTATATTCCTCTCTTATATATACATTACTTCTTCTTAAAGTAGTCCTTTAACATCTCTTGCAATGCTGCTTTGGGGTTAATAAACTCCTTTTATTTTTGTCTGGGAAGCTGTTTATTTCACCTTTAATTTTAAATGATAGCCCTGCTGGGTGGAGTAGTCTTGGTTACAGATCTTTGTTTTGCATTAATTTGAATACTTCATGCCAATGCCTTCTGGTTTAAAGTGTTTCTGTTGAAAAATCAATTGATAGCCTTATCGAAATCCCCTTGTAGGTAATTGATTGCTTCTCTGATGCTGCCTTTAAAATTCTCTCTTTGGTTTTAAACTTTGCCATTTTAATTATGATGTGTTTTGGTGTTGATCTCTTTGGATTAGTCTTGATTGTGACTCTCTGTGATTCCTGAACTTATGTGACCATTTCCTTCAGTAGGTTAGGGAAATTTTCTGTCATTTCTTCTAAGAGGTTTTCTCTCCATTCTTCACTTTCTTCTCTTTCTGCTATCCTTATGTGTGGGTAGCATTACATTTCATGCTGTCCCAAAGTTCCCCTAAAGCATTGTCATTCTTTTCAGTTTTTTTTCCTTTTGTTGCTTTTTAGATCTTTTTTTCTACATTGTCTTCCAAATCACTGATATGATCCTCTGTTTCATCTAGCCTGCTTTTAATTCCTCCTAGTTATTTTTTAGTTCAGATATTGCATTCTTAATTTCCAACTGATTTTTAATCATGGTGTCTGTGTCCATTTTCTGTGCTAATATAGTTATCACTAAGTTCTTTGAGCATCCTTGTAACCATTATTTTGAACACAATGTTTGATATATTGCCTGCCTCAATTTTAATTAACTCTTTTTCCATGGATTCCTCCTTTTCTTTCATTTGATGGTTGTTGTTTTTTTTTTTTTTGTATCCCAGTTTAGCTGACTCTTTTTGTTTATTTCTGTATGTTAGAAAGATCTTGTTTGACTTCATGTCTTTGTTGGGTAGTGTTATGTGGTATATGTTCTGTGGGACTCAGTGGTGTGGTCTTCTTGATCTCCTGAGCTGGATGTTGCAGGAATGCCATTTGTTCAGATTGTGTGAGCTCTCCTGTTGTATTTGGGTCTTGGTTGATGTTAGCCTATTCATTGTGGATTCTCCCCTACAGCTCTCTGTCAGAGGCTATACCACTACAATATCTTCTATGCTGTTGTACAGGTGCTGAAAGAACAAAACAAAAACAACACAGAACACCCACTCAAGCAAAAAAAGAAAAAATAAAAGAAAATCAATAATAACAACATCAACATTAATGACAAAAGAGAAAAGGATAATAAAAGTGGAAAGAAAAATAGAATATAGTGTTTGACAGAAGTGAGGCCTGCCTAAATATGGCTGGTAGGGTAATGATATGTGTGTAAGAATACAGAGTTTAATTTGAACACATCACCCAAAATGTCATATGGTATACTTGAGTGTGGTATTATATTGTTACAGAATCGCATGCTTATGATTTTGTAATAAAGATTTTGTAATTAAAAAGGGATTTTATTTGTGCTGGACCTTATATTGAAAGAAAAAAAAAGAGAGAATACAAGACCAAATGAAAGAAAAAATGATTATGAGAGCATACAGGGAGAACTAATTAGAGTAAGGAGTAAAAGCAGGGAATTGCCACAAAAGAACAAAGAAAGGGAAAAAATAGAATTAAAAACAATAAGAAAAAGAAGGAATAAGGCAAAATGGAATAAGAAAAGGGATGAATAAAATACAAAATTTGAAAGAAAAAAATAGAAATATTAAGAATAAAACTGAAGAAAAATATAAAAAGCTATGCCAAATAAAAATACTAAAAATAATGGGAAATAATGAAGTGAAATTCAGATCAGCAGAATTTAGTGCTTGCCTGATGGGTTCTCCCTTTAAATATGATCTGATGTTGTCTGAAGTTCGTATAAGCCAATGTCAAATGTTGTCACATCTAACTCTAGGTAGCCTGTTTGAAGCCACAAGCAACCTACAACTTGTAGCTGTCTTGTTTGGGGTTGGTTTCACACAGGATGGGCCTTGCTTCTCTGCAAGCCTGGATTTTTATCAGCATAGGGTCCAGGGGTGGGTGAAGACACCTCAGGATCTGCCTCTACCTGCCTTTGCCTTTTGTCCTGAAATAAGTCTTAGTCTATCCACTTACCTGTCTATTTCTGAGAGGGCTTCCAGCAGAATTGGGAATGTGGAACCCCCTGGACCTCCTATGGGAGGTGTCATTCAGACTTCAGGGAAGATGGTGGTTATGTTTTCCTTCCCCATGCCACATGTCTGAGTCTTCCCTGGAAAATTTCTCCTAATTCGGGCAAATTCCCTAGTAGAAAAGTGGATAGGGTCTCCAGAGCACATAGTTTGGGTCTGCTGGAAACTGGGATGACATTTTAGGCTCTCCTGTGAGGGGATAGCACCAGTCTTAGGAAAGTGTACAAAACTGCCATTCCCTAATTCCATCTCTAACACCCCTGAGTCTGCTTATGGTGCTGTCTCCTCAGCATGCAATAAGATGCAGGTTGGGGGAAAGTAAGAAAAGAAAGAAAAGAAAAGGATGCAGGGTGGGGTGAGCAGGATTCTAGAGGGTGGGCTGAGTGGCTTCCTACAGGGTGGGGCAATTGTTTTGTCTCTAGGAGGGGCTTGCTCTTCTCAAGAAAAATTTCTGCATAGTAATGGAGGTAAGTCCTAGCACAGAGAACCCACCAGCCATTTCCCCATGCCTCTCTCCAAAGACTCCCACTTCAGACTCTCCTTGTTTGAATCCTGACCATGCTGCCCTTCCCAAGCCCAAGGTCAGTGGCTGAGAACACTAAACTTGTGCATTGGCCTCTTAGGACAAAAGAAATGGAAAAAAAAAGAAACAAAACGGCTATGTCTCCAGCAGTCTTCCTCTCTCTCCAGCAAGCAAAAACCCCATAGCCTCCCACTATTAGATACTGTGTGGGTGGGTAATCCTGGAACTGGCAGTCTGTGCTGGGGAGACCAGGTTTCACTCCCATCAGGGGGAAGCTCCCACAGCGATGTTGCAATGTTGGCCCTTTGCGCTGGCTCCTTTCATGTCCCTGCCTTTTCTACTCATCTCGAGGTGTTTTCTGCCCATCCTTGGTGCAGTAGTGTTCAGGTTTTCGTTTGTTTTTTTTAAGGGTGGATGTCCCCTCTTTATTTTGATTTTCAGTTTGAATCTTACAGGCAGTTCAAGACAAATCCATCTACTCTGCTGCCAATTTGCCCCCTTCTGTAAACTTACTTTTGCCCACCCCCATATATATATTGAAGTCTTAACCCACAGTAACTCAGGACGTGCCCTTATTTGGAAAAAGAATTCTTACAAAGGTAATCAGTTCAGTCAGGTTATATTGGAGTAAAGTAAACCCTTTACTCATTATGACTCATGTTGTTATGAAAGGAAGAGCAACTTGGGAAGAGAAGTAGATGAAAGGAATAACATATGAAAACACACACACACACAGAGGGGAGGTAGCAATACGATGATGAAAGCAGAGATTGGAGTTGTGCAACTGTAAGCTAAGGAAAGTCATAGATTGCCAGGAAGAACCAGAAGGCAGATAGGGCATGGTTCCACTAACGTCTTGTTTCAGACTTCTAGACTCCAGAAATGTAAAAGAATACATTTCTGTTTCAAGCTTCCACTTCGTGGTATTTTGTAACAGCAAACCTAGAAAAGGAATGTAGGCATTATTGCTCTCATTTTACAGGTTAGTCACAGGAAGATAAACTATTAACTCTTTGACAAAATGACTGAAGAGTACTTTTAGCCTGATGGACTGAAAAAGTAATAATAGAACAGAGACCATATGGATTAGCACAGAAGCCAAAAATGGTGACCTACAGCCTCCAATATCAGCAGAAATGTGTTTTTATTTGATTCTCACAACTTTTGTATAATTTCCTTTGTCGCTGCTTCACAAAATTTAAAAACTGGGAAATTTCAATTAAAATTTGGGATTACAGTCACTCTTGCCTGAATTTCCATATGACAATAATTACCTGAAACTGAGTCCATAATGCTACATTCATGCATTTATATGTTATCCCATATTTCCTGTCCCTACATAACCTGATTTTCTTATTGTATTTATGTTTTTTGTCAGGCCTATAAAGTGTTTACATTGTGGCCTCTGTTGGGATAATTAAAGGCAAGTCCTTGAACTCAACCATTCTTAATACGCTGGTGTAATTATTGAAGCAATAGGTATTTAACTCAAGTGTCAAGTTCCCTACATGTAAACTACTTGCTTTGGGGAAATTGTTGACTTTAATTTAATGTTTGAAAATCAACATCACCTATTCAACAATGAACATCCAGTAATGCTAATTATTATATTAATATAATTATTCAGGTATCTATATTTCTATTAGAATAAAAGAAGTATATTAAGAGAAAACTTTTCATAAGATGAAATAAGCATATTTTTAGTTTTTAAAAGAGTGAAAAATTACATCAATTTCAAGGGTAGAGGAAAAGTGGAGTGACATGCAGATTATACTGATTAAAAAAGAAAAGAAATATAAGGTATAAACAATATAAGTTTAAAAAGCAATGTAGTATATGATGTTAATTTGCACCATGAATTGAAGAAACAATTTTCATCCCATGTCACAGCCCATTAGCCCACCTGATGTGAATGCCGCTATGGTGGAATGTTCCCTGTAAGTGCCTAGTGTCCCACATCAAGCTGCTATGCCTCAGTTCTTTCTGCTTTCCTTCTAGGGATGTTCACCAAAGTACTGAGGGCAAGCTTCAACCAAAGAAAGATGGTAATCAGCTGATAAATGTCCATTCCCCCCAATTCTCCATCTTCTAGAAAGGTAGATTCTACATAATTTCAGAGGATCCCCAATAGGTTTGAAATCTAATTGCTAAGAATAGAAATGAGCTCAATAATACAATTTTGGAGAGTGATTTTTCTCCCTTTCATCTCCCTTCTCCACTCCCTTACTACTGCTTGCTGGAAATCTCTTGCAAATAAGTTACCTTCATGAAAGTCTGCAACTCTGTCTCTGCTTTCAGGAGCATCTAAATTGAAACACTTGAAATCATCATCATCATCATCATCATCATCATCATCATCACCATTATCATTACCTTTATTGAGTACTTTCTGTATGGAAGGTACTATTAATTTCCTACATATATCATCTCATGCAACCCTTACTATACTGTGAAATTGGTAGCATTGACTCACCTCACAGATAGAAATCTGTAGTTATGATTAATTACACATGCAAGCACATATCTAATAACAAGGATGAGGCAAAAGCGGATGTGAATAGGTATCCATGTTAATTTAATTCACAAAGTCTAATCTAAACAGAGTACTAGACTCATTTATTTTCAGTCACACATGCATCTCAGAATAATATTGTTTTAACCTTAGCTTTTGAAACCTGAAACTTCGTTCCTAATATGTCTTATACTTACTCCCCCAGTGCCCTGCATGATATTTGTTCACTAACTTTAGTGGAACCAAAGCACTAAATAATTCCTAAAGTAGTTGTCTGACTAGGAACCACCAAGCTTTTTTTTTTTTTAGTTTTGTTTTGTTTTTGTCTGAGGGATCTCTCTATATTCATTCGGTGACAGATAAACTGCATGTGGCAGGAATATACAGGCATATTTCATGTGGATAAGCAGAAGCAAAGATAGCACAATGTTGAATACATACAATAATATGCAAGAATCACCGTAAAAACTAAAGGGTTAATTGCAGCTATCTAAATTTATTCACTTGTCTACATACTTCTCACCTCCCTGTGCCTTCCACTTTGGGATTTATTGAAGTCTGGGACTTGAGGACCTTCACTTATAGAAGCTGTCTAGATAATTCTTCCTTGAGATTAAAGGACAGAGAGAAAAAATAATTTCACCCATGAGCTGTGTTAATGGAATCATGTGGGTCCCCTCAAAAAGCAATCTCGGGTATTCTAGTGATTACTTCACTTCTTCATCCATTCAGTTTATTATTCCAAAGCACATTGTGTTTTTGCTTAGTAGCAACTGAAAAAAAATCAAAGAAATGATATAGCCATTTTCATATTTTCTTTATTTCTCATAATCCCTTTTACCTTCATCATTGTCTCCCTACTGTTTCTACCGACCCTCATATATTTCTCTCTCCCTCGCCCACAGAGAAACGTATACACTCACTCAAATCCTGCTTCCCCACTCTCCCACCAATGGCAGAAATGGTATCCTTCAAAGAATGCCAATTTAACACAGCAGGTCTTGAAAACACATATAAAAAATTTATCTCCAGTAATAAAATATGGGACTAAAAATTCACCTCCAAGCTCATCAGTAACTTGATAGAAGGATTAATGGGGCAAGAAGGTTAGATTCCAAGAAGCAATGGACACATTCTTAGATCTTCTTCAGGTTGTAAATACCATTGGATAGAATGATAAACAGTGGATAACAAAACGATCATTGCAAATTTTATGTCCCCTGTACTAAAGTAACAGCACTCACCCAACATAGATTTAGATGATCATGACTTTAGCTTGTCTTTAAAATGGGAATGGTTCCAGGTATACCATATTTGAAATTTGTGTTGCAGCAATATTATAGCATTCACTAGATCTCTAGTAGTCTGATGTAATCTAGTAGTCTGATGTTGGGAACTGCCCTGCCTAGTTTCAGAAACTGTAACCCCCAATGGCAAAGACTGAGTGAGAGACCTTGGGATTATAAACTACCAAGGGGACAAAGCTTATCTCCCTGGCAGGGGAGCTGTCTCTGCCCCATTTTACTTCACTCTGCTTGGCCCTGGGCATATGACTAGTTAGCCAATGACATGTAAGATTCCTCAAGGGAGCTACATCCTAAGACAGACATGGTCATGAAGGGGCCCTCAGTGAAGGACTTGGGGGGCTATAGAAAAAGGGGGTAATGGACACCAGCCCCTCAGCTTTGACATAGCCTGAGTCCTCATTCTGTCTGCAAGAAGTCTTCTAATATCTTGGCTGCCTTACTTCCCCTGCCTGACGTAAGCTAGAAGCAATGACAGGGTGGTGCAGTCCTGAGCAGGAATGGGCAGTTCCCCAGGGCAATCAGGACTAAGAAAGAATTTATAAAATCCTGTGAAACCTGCTTTACTAATACCCTCAATTTTCTGATAAGCGTCCAAACATAAAATGAGCTTGTTTTCCAAAGTTTTATGGCCCTTTAGCTAACTGACCCTGACTCAGAATACGCCCTCATAGTTAGTTCTATGGATATTATCTATTGTTTGATCATTACTGCTTGACAGTGATGAATGAAGACCTTTCTTGATGTAATGCTCCCAGAAAAGCAATAAAAGCCTGTCCAGGCAAAGGTCAAGGCCCTTTCTTACTCAGAGAGTGGCTATGCTGTCCCTTTTTTCTTGATAGGACTTCTGCAGTCCGTGTGAATTAGTTCGTGACATCTACAACACTGCGCACACCACTGGTTGGAGTCTGCGTCAGTCCAAGATCATATTTACTGTAGAAGTATTGAAATTAGCCCTAGTTCAGTAGAAATTCCCCACCCAGAACTGCTGAATCTGAGTCTGCCTATTAACAAGATTGCCAGGTGGTTTATGGTCTATTTAAAATTTAGAACACTACTCTAAATGCTTCTTCTCACTAACATCTCCTGAGATTGTACAATATATAAACACAAGGAAAATTACTAACAGCCATCTAAGGTTATTGGAAGGCAGCAGAAAATTTTTAACACTAAAATTATATCTTGAAAAGATTTCAGAGTCACCAAATTTGGATTCAGCTACAATACAACTTATTCATTAGTGTGAATTGAATAGACAGTGGATGAATCTTAAATTAGTAAATCCTCTCTTTTAATCTCAAGGTTTCACTTATCCACTTTATATACACAATGGTATTTCCTATTAAATAATTCAAAATGCAGAGAGTTAATTTGTTTTATATTTTATTCCAAATATAGCAAGAAATAACATAAACTTGGAAGACTGATAAATTGGCTTCTACTACAGAGGGTAGGACTGTCATTTGGTGAACAAAAAAAGGAGAAAGGAGAAGTTTGGCAATGCTGCTTTCAACCATTTTCTGAATTAACAACACATACACCATTAGTTTTCCATCATCAAATGTGTCTTTATTAATCAAAGAATGATGAGAAATTACAAAGGCTGATTTGCAGTGTTATGTAGCAACTTTAACTCCCAATGTCTAGGAGTGTTCAACAAATTTTGACAAAAATAGTAATTTCTGTGACTGAGTGATTGATGAAAGATACGAGAAGGTACAATTCAGTGACTTATGGAAGGTAAGATTAAGTTGGTGGCATAGAAAGATCCTGAACTCACCTTCTTTCATGGATACACCAAATATACACATATATAGAGTACAATTCCTCCTGAAGAAGAACTGAGAGCTGATTGAAAATCATCTGTACAAAAAACAAGAAAGGCACATCATAGAGAAGAGCAGGAGAGATGGAGACAAGGGAAGCTCAGGATAGCACTCTCACGTGGTGACTGGCACTAGGAAGGGTGTCATCCAGGGACAAACATGCAGAACTTGCCTGCCTTAGGGCACAGTGAATAAAAAAAAAAGTGCTTTAAGGGCACCTAATCTCAACCAGAAAGAAATCCATTTACTAACTTCAAAGCATCTACCAAACATGTAAAACCTGCTGGAACTCTCCACAATCTGAGGTGTCAGTGAATGCAATTGTTTGCATAGCCATTCAACCTGTATAACTCAGGTGTGAGCTCAGTCCTGGTGCTTGTTCAGCCAGCCTACAGGACTGCTGCAACACACCTGGGTCCTCTCAGCCACTCCATTTCTATCACATCCCTTCAGTACAGACTGTCGTGGTGGCTGTGGAACTTGTTGGCCCATGACTGCTTCAGATGCCTCTGCCTACACCTGCTTCATCCAACCCTGCCAGGGAGGCTTGGTGCATGTGTGAGCCATGGCACCTCAAACTGTGCCTGCTACCTATCTACCTCTCACCATACCCAGTGGGATTCAAACCCACTCTAGCTTAGTTACCTCAGCCAAGACCCCCAGATGCAACGCATCCCAAATCTGCTAAAATGGTGCCCACTCCAGGCTAAAGTCATTAAAATAGATTTAATATCTTTATTTTTAGACAGAGGGAAAGGGATGGAGAAAGAGAAGGAGAGAGAAACATCAATGGGTTGTGTTTCCCATAGGCCCAAACCAGGAAGAACCCACAACCCAGGCATGTGCCCTGACTAGGGATCTAACCAGCACCCTTTTACTTTGTAGGATGATGCCCAACAAACAGAGCCACACTGGTCAGGGCCAGATCAAAGTCATTTTTCTTAAAAGTTTATGTTGGATCAAATTAGTTTATTGCCATAAAATAGAGTGAAGACTTTCTTTTAGTTGTTGGGAGAGCGTAACTGCTTATAGATAATTTGTCTTTCACAGGGACTCTAAGATACTGCTCACAGAGGACCACAGGTGCCTTAGATAGAGTGGTAAAGTACATTTAATCTTGTTAAAGAAAGTCCAAGCTTTTTTTCCATGATAAGTAAGGTACTGACTTTCCTCATGCCTGTATTCTTCTACTCATTCTTCATGAATACAATGTCACTAGTATTTTTACAGGTAGAGAATGAAGGTAATATCCTATTGCTCAGCATTTCTCTAATGACCACTTTGTAATTTATACCCTCCACAAAAATTTGTCTTTGGATATCTCAGTGACTTCATGCCACTCACCATTGGTACGTCAACTAAACTCGTCAGATTGCACTTTCTCCTTCTGCTCTCCACGGGCTCTTCTGTTCCCTTTCTCATTTTTTATGTCATAGAAACTTTGTTTTTAGAAAAACACACTAGTTTCTGGTACTACTTTATATATGTCAATGCAGTTAGAGTTTCTTTATTTTTGCAACAAATATAAAAACTTAAAAAGACTTATCTTAGAGAAGGATTAATGGAACACAAATAAAATCTTTGTTTATAGGACACAAGAATAGCCAGGTATTAAATAATCAAAGATATTCTTCATACATATTAGATTGAATCCTGATTAACATTTTACACTTAATAATCAACATTTCACATTGCTTCTGTTCAACCAATTTCATAACTTCATGAAAAATTTGAGTGGTAGGTTGAGTAAGAGAATAACTCAATGGGAGCCTTTTTTCCAAGACTGGCATGTGAATAAAGTACCTGAATTCTCCTCTGTAGTCTTAATATACTCAGGAAAGTTTTCCTGTCCTGTAGGCCACTCTTGAGAATGTAAAACTGCTGGTACAATAGAACTGCCTGACTGAGACTTAGCAGCTGAAATGAAACTGAAAGCCCCTTCACCACTGTTTCACAATACTGGTCATAAAAGTAATTATGATGGGATGACTTTGTAGAAAGGACATCATCTAGCTAATAACAAACTTTGTTGATCTCAATCCAAGACTTCTCTGCTGAAAGATAAGACATGTATCATATAAAAGTGCTGTGACTGTATCTGTATATTCCAGGACAAACTTCTGTATCTCAGCATCGAAAAAAGAAATCTCAACTCAAGTTCAATCACCCACCAAATGGATATCAATCACTGGAGAAGACTTGGAAATCTGAAGCCTGTTAATTAAAATTACCAAGAAATTAAATGCTGTTCCCTTCTTAGCAGACAGCGGGTCTAGCCAATGACTCAGTTTCTGTTGCTCTGAACTTCAGTCCCAGACTGTGTAATTTCAGTGCAAGCCACCAGCTCATCAGCTCTTTGGATTTTATTCTGAAGTGCATTCTTATCCCTAGACTCTGGTAAGTGCTCACAAATGTTGTTCACTAGGAAATAAAAAAGGTCACTGATTTTCTAGGAAAAAAAGCTTTCAGAATGATGTTTTTCTGGGCTACTACTTTAAATTTGTAATTAAACAAATTGTCTTCCTCAAAGTATTGTCTTTAAGAAAAAAGTTCAGACTTATAAGTTGACTAGAATGCTTAATTTTCTCCTCAGACTGGTATGGCTTTCGACCTCCAATAGCAGGACTAAGCTGGCTAACATATAGGAGGTCTTGTAAAAGAGTACCTTCATAATGTTATTGTTACATTAACCTTATAAGTATAGAAACATTGATGAGGTTTTGGAAATTAAGTACGAGTGAAGTTCTGACTCCTTTGTTTTCTAAGTTGGGCTGCTCAGTAAAGTGGAGACTAGGGAGGGATTTCCTAAGCAAAGCTCATTTTCATTCCCATTGTACTAGAAAAGGATTTCAGTTAGAGAGTCTTTGTAATCTTGAAGTCCCTCTGGGTTCTTTTGTATTTGTTGTGCAAGATGGCACACTGGCAGCCTCGCCAATGGCTGATATGGACTGACAGCTTGTCCTGGAGTGGGTAGTGAGGATAGAAAGACACTTCGGCTGTGAATGGACAGATTCTTGTGGTTTGAAGTAGGACAGAAAGTTCAGTCCTTGGATGGTGTGCTACTACCTTGATGGTACATGACAGGATTCATGCAGACTTCTAGGCTCTTTGCCTCCCCAAAGATGGGCTATTATTCTCTTTCTTGACTTTTTTATTTTTAGCATTAGAATGATGAAATGGAAATCAGAATTTCCTGATACCTTTTTATTTCACATACTCTTTCTTTTTCAAAACAGTTAAATAGAAGATGCAAGTGTGTTGGTTGGTTTCTCCATCTTGTGGACTCACAAACTTTGAGTAATCATCAGTCATGTCAATGACCACTGTGTCCCTCAGTGTGCTACTCTACAACGTATACTTGGGCAGGTTCTGGGTCAGGGAGATGAGTCTCAGGCTGATGTCATGTATTTTCAGATGTGTTCCTCTGAATCAGATACCACAATGCATGGCTCCTGTAGGCGTGGACAGTGTGAAACACCTCAGTGCCAGATGCTTCCACAGGAAATCATGCAAGTAGTGGTTCATGTGCACAGGAAAGCTGGAGCCTATCGGGCTAGCAAAGCTAGGCAGTGGATGCCTCTGCTCAGTCCCACCTCCCTACCCTGCCTGGTAGAATCCACAAAAGCCTCAAAGCCACTATCCCCTCCACTGCCACTTCCCCTGGACACAGCGACCCAGAACCCAAACTTTGTAACTCAGATTAAAGTCATTGACAGATACCTGTATACTCTATTGATCAAAGATGTGGCTTCTCTGTAGTTGGCAGTCTCTTTTGAATCAGTATCTGATATTCCCACTAGCAATAGTGTGTGCATGTGGTTTTGTTACATGGGTATGAATGACTAAATAACTATTTGAAAATATTGTCCGTTTCCCTATAGAAATGTTATTGCTTCAACTTTTTTTTTTTACAAAAACTGATACCAGGAAAACACAAGAAAAGAAAAAAAAAACAGCATTTAAATGCAATCATCACCATATTGCTAGTAGTCAGTCCATAATGACCCAAATTACTATACACAGCATCTTCTACTCTAGTCCCTTATGTAAGTTACCAGCAGCAGCTATTGATATCATGAAGCCTTTATGATATCTCCAGAGACCAGTTAAGAAGTCGTAACTCCCCAGGGAAGCACAAAGCCAAGAACAGCTGCACTGGAACAGGTAAGATATGCTGTTGCATTTTTATCTGTGATAAGCTTCCTCCCAATTTGCACAGATTAGTTAATAATTAGAAGAACACTCCTAACATGCAACTTCTCTCTCAGGAGTTAGAGAGAAGAGTAAAATGTAGATATGAAAATGGCTTTTGTGGGGACTACTCAAGGCACTGGTTTCTGAGCACTGACAGGCAACCAATGATTTGGTATGCTTGACAGCCACTTGGAATAAAGGTAAATTTATGTGGCTTTTCACAGTGCAAAAGACCCTGCAGTGCTACAGATAGACACCACAGACAGGAAGAGGATAGGAAGTCTTAACAAGAACTCATCACACCCTTCTCTCTGGGACATTAAATGCATGAGACCAGACAAAATACATCTCCAGAAAATGTTAGAGAGGCCCACAGAAACTATAGTGGGGCTGATTGTTGAAGGTTTTCCCCTTTTTAAACTCAGTCTGTACAAACTGGGAGAGGTAGTACTTTTTAAAATTTCTCAAATTCTAGGAAAAAATAATGAGGAATACAAAAAAAATGATCCAAACAAAGGAACAAATAAATCCTCAGACACCAACCTTAAAGAAATAGAAATCTCTGGATTACCTCACAATTGAAAATAACTGCCTTAAAGTAGCTCAGCAAGCTAGAAGAGAACGTGGGTACAAAGCTAAAAGAAATCATAGACATGATACATAAATATAATGTGAGGTTCAGCAGAGAATTATTTAAAAAAACAGAAATTCTGTAGGTGAATAATATAATAACTGAAATAAAGAAATTTCTAGATGGGATTAATGACAATCTTTATTAAACAGAAGACAAAATCAGCAAACTCAAAGACAATTTTTTTTAAATTACTGAGTCAAAGAGGCAAATAAAAAAAATAAATGAAGAAAACCTAAGACACAGAAAAACATCAAGCAGGCCAATATATGCATATGGTAGCCTAGGAGGAGAAGAGAGAAAAACTGTCAGAGTTTATTTGAAGAAATAATGGCAAAACACTTTCCATCTCTGAAGAATGAAAGGGACATCCAAATACAAACAGTTCTGTAGACACTATCTAGGATAAGTCCAATGAAACCCATACCAAGACATATCACAGTCATGTATGTACTCAAAAGTCAAAGGCAGAGAAACTTGAAAGCATTGATGTAAAATTGACTCATCATTTGTAAGGTGGTCCCCCATAAGATTATCAGTGGATTTCTCAGTACAAACCTTACAGGAAAGAAAGTAGTTAAATAATATATTCAAAGCAAGAAAAAAATTCCAAACAAAAATATTATATGTGCCAAAACTCTCTTTGAAAAATGAGGGCAAAATAAAGACTTTCCTACATATGTTGGAGGTGAGGGAGTTCATCACACTTAGAAATGCTTTATAAGAAATGCTAAAGAGTGTTTTCTAAGTTTCAATGAAACTTAGACAACATACTAGACAGTAACATGAATGCACAGATCCAAGGCAAGATGGTGGAGGAATAAATGGAAGCCACACTAACCTCCTCCCAGGACCAATCTGCAAGTACAACTAAAGTGATTGAAATTCCAGTGAAGAAATCACTCAGAACAAACAACTAAACAACAGTGAGAGAGAAGTCTTATCACCTTGGACAGATAAAAGAATCATCTTCATCACTAACTGACTGGTAAGGATTACAGTGGAGACTTGAGAAGGCTGGCTGGGGGCCCATAGGTAGTAGCGCTGAAGGGATAATTAAGCAACTGGTTGGATCCCCCTGAGAAGTGTGTGGTCTAAACCCTAAACTGGAATCCCCAGCCTTGAGCAACAGAGCCCAAAAAGCACATAGATCACAACCAGTGGTTAAAAGTGGCAGGGTTGCTCTCTGCCACAAATGGATGGCTGGAGATGCAAAGAGCCTGTTAAAGGATCAATGCACAAATTTTTCATTTGCAGCCACTTACCAGGGGCTCCAGCAAAGTTGGGGGCAGAATGGGCTAGTGATGCCTGAGGAGAGACTGGGGACAGAAGCTGTAGGGAGAGAACTAAAAGAGTAGCCACTAGGATCCTGGTGCTGAGTCATCCCCCATATGCCAGCAGCCATCCAGCTCAGGAAGATCACTCCCCTATAAACACCAGCAACCTGAGGGGAAACAATAGCCCTCACCCCAGGGGAGACTCTGCCCTGGCTCTGTGGTGCTTAAGCCTGACTGCTGAGTGCAGAGTGCCTAGATTAACAACATGAAGGAGTTAGCTACAGACAATAGATCCCTGGCAGTCTTACAGCAAGCTGCCTACTGTCAGATGAGGTCAACATGTGACATCACCAGAGGTGGATCCAGAAAGGAAAAACAGTGGTAAATACTAGAGGCTACTAAGACAAACTCCACTGTGATCTTCTTCATGATTTGGGATATTTTCTTTCCTGCATAGCTTTTTAACATTCATTTCTTGTTCATTGAGTTTGTGCATATTAAGTTTCTAGATGTTATACTATAGTTTATTTCTCTCCTTTCTTATAATAGTCTTAATCTCTTTATACCCTTATTAATACCAGCTCTTTGGCTGTTGATATCGGGATTACAGTGGGGGAATATTTTTGCACATGTAGATTTGTTCCCTGGGCTTTGTGGTTTTGTTCTCATATCACCTTAATAACGCCATACAAGATGTGATGGGCAGGGTGACCCTCAGTCAACCAGCTGGAGGGAAAGACCCACCAAAGAACAATATAACAACAACCAAAACCCAATTATATCAAGAGAGCAAACACAAATGGCATAAAGGGCATCCCAAGAGCATCAAGTTCAAGAGATAAAATGAGAATACACTACTGAATTACACAGGTCACCTACCATAGATGTTTATATCACAAACTCAGGGAATCAAAACAGACCAACTTAAAAGGCAGAGGCCAACAAGAAGAGTTTCATAAATAATGTGAAGACAAAGAAACAAGCCCCAAATGAAAGAAAAGAAGGAAGAATGATAAATGAAATATAGGCAAGTTAACTATCAGACATTGAGTTCAAAACAATGGTTACAAGGAAGCTTAATGAGCTCAGTGAGAATTACTGAAAACTACAGGGAAGTTACAAAGAATGTACCATGAACTACATCAGCATGAAAAAAGGACATAGAAACTATCAACAAGAGCCAAGAGTAAATGAAAACTACAATTTCTGAATTGAAGAACATAGTGGAAGGAATCAAAAGCAGGCTAAATGAAGCAGAAGATCTGATCAGCAAGATGGAGGACAAGGTAGAAAAATTCTCCCAGAAAGAGAAAGAATAGGAAGATTCAAAAAGAATGAAGAGGGGTTAAGGGAAATATGGACAACAGGAAATGTAATAATACCTGTATAATAGGGATACCAAAAGAAGGAGAGGAGCAAGGGGTAGAAATCTGTTTGAAAAAGTAATCATGAGAAACTTCCCTAATTTGATGAGAGAAAAGGTCACACAAATTCAGGAAGTACAGAGAGTCCCAATCAAGAGGAACCCAAAGAGGCCCACTCCAAGACACATCATAATTAAAATGGCAAAATTCCAAAACAAATGGATAATCTTAAATGCAGCAGGGAGAAACAGGAAATAATATACAAAGGAGTTCTGGTAAGGATAGCAGCTGACTTCTCAATGGAAACACTACTAGCCATAAGGGAATGGCGAGAAAGATTTCAAGCAATGAAGACCAAAGCCCTTCAAAAAAGACTACTCTACCCAGAAAGGCTCTCAAAAACAATGGAAAGTGAAATAAGGAGCTTCCCAGAAAAAAGAAGGATGAAAGAATATACCTCCATCAAATAAGCACTGCAAGATATGCTAAAGGGACTGCTATAAAAGGAAGAAGAAAAAGAGTGAGAGAGAAACACAGGTATGAAGGGAGTAAAATGGCAATGAATAAGTACCTATCAATAAAATGAAATGAAAATGGAATAAGTGCTCCAATCAACAGATATAGGGTAGCTGAATAGATAAGAAAGAATGACCCACACATATGCTGCCTACAAGAGATCCACATCAGAACAAAATACCGACACAGACCGAAAGTGAAAGTTTGTAAAAATATATTCCAAGCAAATGGACTGGGCAAAAAAATTCAGGGTAACAATACTTAATATCACACAAAATAGTCTTGAAAAGAAGAGCCATAGAAAGAGACCCAGAAGGTCACTTCATAATATCAAGGGAAGAATCCATCAAGAAGACAAACAATGTAAACATATATGCACCCAATATAGGAGCATCCAACTATATGAGAAAAATCTCTGAGACTTCGAAAAAGATATAGACAGAAACATAATCATAGTAGGAGATTTTAACACTCCACTGTCAAAAATGGACAGATCTTGCAAACAAAATATCAACAAAGATATTATGACACTGAACAATGCCCCAGATTAAATGGACTTAACTGATATATATAGAGCCTTTCATCCCAAAGAATCAAAATATGCATTCTTTACAAATGCATATGGAACATTTTCAAAGATGGACCCCATGATAAGACACAAAACGAGCTTTAACAAATTCAAGAAAATTGAAATTATAACAAGCACTTTCTCTGACCACAAGAGACTGAAACTAGAAAGCAACCTCAATGAAAAAAACCCAAACATTCAAAATCATGGAGACTGAATAGCATGCTATTAAACAATGAATGAGTCAAGAAGATTAATGAAGCAATCAAAAAGTTTCCGGAAACAAATGAACATGAACTCACAAAAATCCAAAAATTATGGGACACAGCAAAGGCAGTCCTGAGAGGGAATTTCATAGCAATACAGGCATACCTAAAAAAGATAGAAACATTTCATATATACAACCTAACCCTATGCCTACAAGAACTACAGGAACAACAACAAAGACAGCCCAGAGCAAGTAGAAGGAAGGAAATATCCAATATCAGAGCAGAATTAAATGACATAGAGACTAAAAGCACAATTCTAAGGATCAATGAATCCAGGAGCTGGTTCTTTCAAAAATAAACAAAATCAACAAGCCTTTAAGCAGGTTCATCTAAAAAAAAGAGAGAGGACCCTAATAAACACAATCAGAAATGAAAGAGGAGAGATTACAACTGATACCACAGAAATACAAAGGATTATAAGAAATTACTATGAAGAACTACATGCCAAGAAATTTGAAAACCTATGTGAAATGGACAAATTTCTAGAAAAATATATAATCTTCCAAAACTCAATGAAGAAGAAGCAGAAAGCCTGAACAGACCAATAATATCTAATGAAATTGAAAGAGTAATCAAAAAACTTCTGACACACAAAAGCACTGGACGAGATGGTTTCACAGGGGAAATTTACAAAGCATTTAAGGAAGAGCTAACCCCCATCCTCCACAGATCATTCCAAAAAATTCAAGATGATGGAAGACTCCCAAACTCTTTTTATGAAGCCAGCATCATCCTAATCCCAAAGCCAGATAAAAATATAACAAAGAAAGAAAACTTTAGGCCAATATTGCTGATGAACATAGATGCTAAAATCCTCTACAAAATATTGGCAAACCACATCCAGCAATACGTTAAAAGGATCATACACCATGATCAAGTGGGATTCATCTCAGGGATGCAAGGATGGTACAATATTTGAAAGTCAATAAACATAATACATCACATAAACAAAAGAAAAGATAAAAATCACATGATCACATGAATAGATGTGGAAAAAGCATTTGATAAGCTACAGTAACCATTGATGATAAAAACACTCAGCAAAGTGGGAATAGAGGCAGCATTCCTCAACATAATAAGGGCCATGTATGAGAGACTCACAGCCAACATCATATCAACAGGCAAAAACTAAAAACTTTTCCACTAAGATAAGGAATAAGACAAGGATGTCTGCTTTTACCACTTCCATTCAACATAGTATTGCAAGCCCTAGCCACAGAAATCAGACAAGAAACAGAAATAAAAGGCATTCATATTGGTAAAGAGGAAGCAAAACTATCATTGTTTGTAGATAAAATAACAGTGTAAACAGAAAATCCTGTAGACTCCACCAAAAAAACCCCAAAAAAACTACTGGACCTAATAAGTAAGTTTGGCAAAACAGCGGGATACAAAGTCAATATTAAGATATTGAAAGCAGTTTTGTATAACAACAATGAAATATCAGAAACCAAAATCAGGAAAAAATTACATTTGATATAGCAACAAGAAAAATAAAGTACCTACCAATAAACCTAAACATGAAGGTAAAAGACCTGTACACAGAAAACTATACAACATGGATGAAAGAAATTAAGAAAGACACAAACAAATGGAAGCATATATAATGTTCACGGGTTAGAAGAATTAACATCATTAAAATGTCCATAGTACCCAAAGTAATTTATAGATGCAACACAATCCTTATTAAAATACCAATGACAAATTTCACAGATATAGAACAAATATTTCAAAAATTTACATGGAACCATGACTCCAAAGAGCTGCAGCAATTTTGAGAAAGAAGAACAAAGTAGGAGGGATCACAATACCTGTCATCAAAGTATATTACAAGGCCACAGTAATCAAAACAGTCTGGTACTGGCTTTAGAACAGACACATAGATCAATGGAAGAGAACAGAAAGCTCAGAAATAAACCCAAGTCTCTATGGTCAATTAGCTTTTGACAAAGGGGGAAGAAGAATAAAGTAAAATCATCCTCTTCAACAAATGGTGTTGGGCAATCTGGACAGCTACATGCAAAAAAAATGAAACTAGATCACCAACTCATACCAGACACAAAATGAACTCAAGATGGATAAAAGACTTAAATATAAGCTGTGACACCATGAAAGTCCTAGGGGAGAAGATAGGCAGGAAAGTCTCAAATATTCCTCTCAGCAAGAGGAATATATATTTTTCCTCTTATATTTTCACCTATATATTCCCTAGAGCAAGGGACATAAAGGAAAGAGTTAAACAAATGGGACTTCATTAAAATAAAAAGCTTCTGCATGGCTTAAAAAAATCAGCAAAATAAAAACAGAACCAACTGTATGGGAAAATATATTTGCTAATGATACCTCAGGCAAGGGTTTGATCTCCAAAATACATAAATAACTCATATGACTCTACTCCAGAAAGACAAAAAGCCCAATTAAGAAAAGGGCAAAGGACCTGAACAGACTTTTCTGTAAGGAAGACATTCAGAGGGTCCAGAGACATATGAAAGCATGTTCAGCATCACTAGCCAATAGAGAGATGCAAATTAAAATCATGACGAGATATCACTTCACACCTGTTAGAGTGGCCATCATTACCAAATCAACAAACCACAAATGCTAGCAAGGTTGTTGAGAAAAAGGAACCCCAGTACACTGTTGATGGGAATGCAGAATGGTGCAGCCACTGTGTAAGCAGTATGACATTTTCTCAGAAAACTAAAAATGGAATGCCTTTTAACCTGGCAATTCCACTGCTGGAATTCTACCCTAAGAATCCTGAAACACCAAAGCAAAAGAAACTATGCACCTCAATATTCACAGCAGCACAATTTACAATAGCCAAAGTTTGGAAGCAACCTAAGTGACCACCAATTGATGTCATTAATTGGTGCATGCCTATAGTGACAAAGTGTTGATTCATCCGAGCTACATAGCAATTATAAATATATATTCAACTAACGTCAGAGAACTCAAATATATGAAACAAATATAGACATAATCAATATAAAGAGAGATATTATCACAGTAATAGCGAGAGATTTCAATACTCCATTTCAATAATGTATAGAAAAAAGATCAATAAGGAAACACAAGTCTTGAACAATGCTACAGACCAATTGAACCTAACACACATGCAGAGCACTCCACCCAACAACAGTAATGCACACTCTCCTCAATCTCAAGTAGAACATCCTCTAGGAGAGATAACATGTTAAGGCCAAAACACAAATCGTAACATATTTAAGAAGATTAAATCATGTCAAATTACTCTTCCAACCACAATGAAATGAAAATAAAAGTAAATTGCCAAAGAAAAAATTGAAAATTTCAAAAATATGTGAACGTTAACATACTCTTAAACAACAAATGAGTCAATGAAGAAATCACAAGGAAAATTGTAAAATAACTTGAGACAAAGGGAAGTGAACATACAGCATACTAACTTATCAGATGAGGCATAAACACAACTACGAGTGAAGTTCACAGCTGTAATATCTCTATGGTACTATAGCTACAAAGAAGACAGGCATGCTTATTGTCCTCAATAGAATGTGAGAGTCTAGTGAGGAAGAATAATGGTTTTTAAAATATAACAGAAATAAATGTTATCATATAGCATACTAGGCATGATACTGTAGGAACATGGACTCTAAAATAGGGTGATGGTAGGGAGGGTGAAAAAAATTGGTATACAATGATTAAAGAATCAAAGAAATTGTCACTGCTTGAATGCTAAGAATGCAGGTGAAAGAAAGGTCCAAGGTGAATCTGGATGTTTGTTTGAAATGTTAGGCATATAATGGTGCTATTTATAGCTGGGGTAAATTGAGGGAAAATGATGAGTTTAGCTTTGGGCATGCTCAGTTCAAGGTTGTGGAAGATATCAGGTAGGAAGCTAAAGAGAGATGGTGGAAACTCTGAAATGTGGTCTAAACTTGAGAATTTGAGGTAGGCAAAGTAGTGTGTTGATGAAAACCTAAGCCATGAGAATGGATGAAACAGTTCAGAGAGAGCTTCTGTGAGTGAAGACTAGAATCCATCCCTGAGCAACCTCTATTTTCTTCTCACCATAGATTACTTTATAAATCAATGCTTAATACCAAGGGAGAAGGCCCCCAAAGGAGGTACTTGCTTTGGAAGCATCATCTGCTACCAGCAAGGGAGGAACACTGCTGGGGAGCCTTTAAATTATAGTCAATTCCAAAATGGGTTTCTGAGGAAAAGTGAAAGTATTTAAATAGTCACTTATTGATTGTAATGACTATTTCCCTAAATATACTTGATATTTTTTATTGACAATTCTTTTATTAGACTTGATAATAATCTATTACAAATTATGACTATATGGAAATAATGGATTTTGCTGATGTCTTAAAGCTCATCTCTTGAATGGGTATGTCTTGGTAGCTCTGAAACCAACCACAAATTAATGACAATGATTTACAACACAAAACTGTGAAGTTCAGAGATAACTAGACTATGGGAAAGAAATATGAATAAAAGTGGCATCTCCACTGGGAACCCAGTCTTGCAAAGATTCATTGCAGAAGCACATAGTTAAACAGTCCTCTTGCACAAATATCACTGATGATTGGCTGCTGTTGTCCAATGGGACTTGCAAAGGCCCTCAGACCCTTGTTGACTCTAAAGGTTTCACTGATGGGGGTATTCTAGAGGCACATTATACCAGCCATGTAATCTTCACATAAAGGACAGGTATTTACTATATTGATTTGGTTATTTGTAATTTTTGAACTGTACATGGAGTTAAGAAAAAAATTATTTGTGGTGTCTACAATGCGGGTTATAATTCTAATTCCATGGACTTTCTATCATTTTCTCAGAATTATGATTCTGTGTCTCTACAAACAAAAATAAAAATAAAATTGTTATATTTGCATGCAAAATTTATTGCTTTTTCACTCAATGTCAAAGACTTGGATTACCCCTTTACAAGCTTGTTTAATTCTCTTAGGGATTCTGCATGGGTGGTGCTGTTAATTTCAGTTTATGAATGAGGAAACTGAGCCTGAGAAAGGTTAAACAACTTTTCATATGTTTATATAACTTATGACAGACCTATCTTGACCTCAAAACTGTACTGCTGATCACTGAGCACACTGGCAGACCATATTCAAAATACCATTCTTCAAGAAAGTATGTTTCTTCAGAGACACTATCTGATTATTACCCTGACCTCAATCTCTGGTGATGCAGACACCGGCCTGCCGTGATACAGACACTGGCCCACAGTCTCCAAGTCATTATGGATGAAATGAAATATTCACATGGACTACTGAGTCCAGTGGAAAAAAAGGGACAGCATGGCTTTTCTCTCAAGGGGAGCAAAAGCTGTGACCTCCGCTGTGACAGGCCTTTGTTTCTATCCATGGGCACATTACATGATGGTCCTCATTTCCCATACACAGGTTTGCTTTAGGTGGTTACCTTTTACAGAAAACAAAGGAGCCAATGCTGCTAATCACATCACAGAAGAGGGATGTTTGCAAATGAAAAGGCAAAAATGGTTGCACTCATCCTTGGAAGGTTTAACGTGGATTTTAGGAAGTTACTTTGCAGTAAATGTCCTCAATTCAGGGTGAGGGAGTTTTTTAGCAAGAGCAAGACTCAAAGCGGCCTAGGCACATTGCAGGCCTGATTCCCCATGGGAAAACCTATCTGTGGGCGTGGGTCCTGTGCATCTCTGAGCAGGACCTGGGACCACACCACGCAGAACAGTCTCCTACACTCTGGTATCTCAGAGACAAATACAAACTGTCAGTGGCGTATATATCTTAGGTGGTAAAAGCATTAAAAAACTTCACCTCTGCATTTGGTACCTACCCGAATGATTTATTTCTCAACTTGTTACTGATGTTACAGAGCAAGAACCGGGGGGCCCTGGGACAGTGATGCTCTTACTGAAAGAGACTCAGGTCCGTCTTGTCTGCCGCCTTAAAGGAAAGATATCTCTCAATGCCAGAGATTTGTGAAAAGGAAAGGAAACGTTTATTTAGTGCTATACAAACTTAAAGTAGTGACCTAATGTCTTTACCAAAATCCCAAAGTCCCTTAAAACACCCACAAACACACACAGTCCTTCCTTCCCCCTTGCCCAGTCTGGGGTACCGTATCTCAGGAATGGAAATAGAAGTCCAGTCTCAGGCAGTGTCTGGTTCTTCCCAGTAATCCGTGCTCGGCTGGTAGGCCTCTCTCGGTTCTCGGCACCATCAGCTGTGTCGCCGTCCAGGCAGGATCCCCAATTAATCCAAAGCCATGCAGCACCGTCTCATGGCCTACTGGTAAGAGTTCTTTCACCCTTCTTCCAGGCAAAGTCTCTCTTGCTTCTCAGGCCGCGTGACCAAAAGAAGCACCTCAAAGCCACGCAGTCCTCTCCTACCAGAGCTGTGGGGGTCTGCACTTTGGCAGAACCGCGTGGTCCTCTCTCACAGGGCTGCGGGAGACCTCCACTCTGCCAAAAGCCGCGTGGTTCTCTCCCTACAGGGCTGCGGGAGCTCCTACTCTGCCAAAAGCCACATGGATCACCCTTCTATGGCTGCCGCACCTGGGCTTTTAAATCCCGCGCCAATCTTCCTCTGCAGCCCCATTTCTGACTCCTCCTACACTTGGCCACACCTGCCCTCAATCTGCTATTCTTTCCAGCTTTTCTGGTCGCCATCATGGGTCTGGGCAGGTGTGGCCCCATGTCATGGAGCCAATCATCTCCAAGCTCTCACGCAGGCGCTGTAACTCGGGGGACCTGCCCCTCCCAGTTACATCTTGGTGGGGAAGTTACTTCCATCCCCCTGGCTCAGAGCATGGCCATAGCTATTTAACATATCTATGTAGCCAGTCAAAGGTTATAGATATGTTAAATGACCACACCCCAGAGGTTAGCTGCAGAGCTGTTGCTATGCAAAACAGCTCTCAATGGGCCTGCTCCATTTGTCCCTTTCCCCCACCCACA
>PVIA01011372.1:0-44890 GCA_004024845.1 Tonatia bakeri
AAAAAAATGTATTATGTATTATGGCATCTGTGTTATAATTTAACCTTATTCAAAGAGAGTCTGTCCTTAACCCTTGGCTCCTAAAAGGCATGCTCCAAGGCCTGGGAAGAGTCTTATTTATAGGGTAGTGCTAAACAAGCCAGAAAATAACAATGTGATTTAGGAGGGAGACTTAAAGTCATATGATATCAACTAAACTTCCAGAGGGGTTAGAGACTGAGGTTGACAACTACATGGCCAGTCAACCAGGTTTATGAGATCCAACACCAGTAAGGACTCTAGACACCCAGACTGTGATGAACTTCTCTGCTTGGAAAACCTCCATGAACATTATTACACATTAATGGTGGGAATGCAATGCTGTGTGATTCAATGGTGAGAGGACAACTGGAAACTCCACAATTGGAACTTTTCGAGACTCTGCCCACATATCCCTTCTCTTGGCTGATTTTAATCTGTTTCCTGTCCTTTTTTTCTTTCTAGTATATTTTAAAGTTAAATTTATTGGGTTGAAATTGGTTAATAAAATTATATAGGTTTCAAGTGTACAATTCTATGATACATAATCTGTATATTGTACTGTGTCCCCACAACCTAAAGTCAAATCTTGTATCACAATATATTTGACCCTTTTACCCTTTACTGTCCTCTACCCCCTTCCCTCTGGTAGCCATACTGTTGTTTGTGTCTATGAGTTTTTGTTTGTTTGCTTTTCTTATTTGTTGATTTGTTGCTTTCAGTTATGTAGCCCATATATGAGTGAAATTATATGGTTCTTAACTTTTTCTGCATGAATAATTTTTTCTCAGCATAATATTCTCAAGATCCATCCAAGTTGTCACAAATGGCAGTATTTTATCTTTTCTTATGGCAGAATGGTATTCCATTGTCTATAACTGTGAGTATAATAGCTTTCAATAAGTTCTGTGAGTCCTTACAGTAAATTATGGAAGCTGAGATTTTGGAAACCCACTGAGCTTTCAACTGGTGTCAGAAAAGAGAGTAATTTTATGGATTATACTTTCTCAAACTCTGCAACCCCCTACATACAAAGGATCAAAAAATACTTTCATCAAATTTTTTTTGTTATTCCAGTGCAACCTTAAAGGGAAATCCCTGTCACTGAGTGACTATAAAAATTGTCTTTGAAGGAATGTACATGTAGCCAAGGAATGGAAGAAATGGCTTTTTCATTTCTCTTTGATGCTATTAACAGACCGTATGGAGATTATTTTTTAAATACTATGAGCATTATGCTAAGTGAAATAAGCCAGGAGGTGAGGGACAAATACCATATGATCTCACCTTTAACTGTAACATAATCAACAACGAAAAAACAAACAAAATATAACCAGAGGCATTGCAATTAAGAAAAACCTAACAGGCCCTGGCTGGTATAGATCAGTGGATTGAGCACAGGCTGCGAACCAAACGGTCACAGGTTTGATTCCCAGTCAGGGCACATGCCTGGGCTGTGGGCCAGGTCCCCAGTAGGGACCATGCGAGAGGCAACCACACATTGATGTTTCTCTCTCTTTTTCTTTCTCCCTCCCTTTCCCTCTCTAAAAATAAATAAATAAGATCTTTTAAAAAAAGAAAAGAAAAGAAAAATCTAATAATAGCCAGAGGGGACAGGGGAGGGGACAGGTGAGGGGACAGTGTAGAGAAGGGTTTTCAGGAACTACTATAAAGGACACATGGACAAAACCAAGGGAGAGGGTGGAAGCAAGGGAAGGAGGGGGATTTAGCTGGGGTTGGCGGTAGGGGTGGGGAGAAAATACAGAAAACTGTAATTGAACAACAACAAAGTTCAAAAAATAAAAAAATACTATGATCACCATAATTTAAACAAAAACATATTAAGTTCCTAATATAGATATATAATAAAACTATAATAAAAACAAAAGTATAAATAATATAATTCTGCCATTAAAGAATTTACAAAAATTTAACACTATGTGTCATGTACAAAATACCTATAATTCTAGACATAAACATAAGGCATAAGGTATGCCTTATCTATACATTCTCATTAACATTTAGTTGTTATTTTTTACCTTTTTCATGATAGCCATTCTAACAGTATGAAGTGATATCTCTTTGTGGTTTTGATTTGCATTTCACTGATGATTAGTGATATTGAACACCTTTTCACAAACCCGTTGGTCATTTGTATGTCTTCTTTGGAAAAATGTCTGTTTAGTTCCCTGGTCTCTTTTTTAATCAGATTGTTTGCTTTTTCTTCTACTGAATTATATATGAGTTATTGTATATTCTGGATAGTAATCCCTTACCCTATTTATGACTTGGAAATATTTTCTCTTGTTCTATATGTAGCACTTTCATTTTGCTCATAATATATTTTGCTATTCAGAAGCTTTTTTCAAAAAAAGAAAAGGCTAGAACCAGATGGCTTCACAAGTGAAGTTTACCAAACTTTAACAGGTGAACTGTTGTCAATCGTTCTCAAACTCTTCCAACTAATTGAAGAAGAGGGAACACTCACAAGGTCAGCATTATCCTAATATAAAAAGCAGATGAGGCCCTGGCTGGTGTAGCTCAGTGGACTGATTGCAGGCCTGTGAACCAAAGCATTGCTGGTTCAATTCCTAGTCAGGGCACATGCCTGGGCTGCTGGCCAGGTCCCAAGTAGGGTGCATGCTAGAAGCAACCACACATTGATTCTCTCCCTCTCTTTCTCCCTCCCTTCCCCTCTCTAGAAAAATTAATAAAATATTTAAAAAACAAAGCAGATGAGGACAACACAAGAAAAGAAAATTAAAGGTCAAGAACCCTGATGAACATAGAAGCAAAAGTCCTCAACAAGATATTAGCAAATGAATTCAACAATACACTTAAAAAAATCATACACCTTGATCCAGTGGGATTTATTCCCAGATTCAAGAATGGTTTAACTTCCACGAATTAATCAATGATACATCATTTTAATGAAATGAAGGATAAGAATCACACGATTATCTCAATAGATATAGAAAAAGCATTTAATGAAATTCAACATTGATTCATTATAGAAACTCTCAAAAAATTGAGTACAGAAAAATGTACCTTAACATAATAAAGCCATATATGACTTCTCCACTGCTAACATCATATATAAAAGTAAAAAAAGCTTTCCTTCTAAGATCTGGAACAGGGAAAAAGTGCCAACTCTTACCACTTTTTATTCAACATAGTACAGGAAGAACCAGCCAGAACAATTAGACAAAGGAAAGAATAAAAAGCATTCAAATTGGAAATGAAGATACAAAACTCTATTTGTAGGTGACATGATTTTATGTAAAGAAAACTCTAAAGATTCCACCAATAAACTATTAGGACTAACAAATTAAAGTTATAGGATACAAAATCAATGCACAAAAATTAATTGTTTTGTATAATATTGAGCAATCAAAGAAGGAAATTAGAAAACAAATCCATTTACAACTGCATCAAGAAGAATAAAACATCTAGGAATATAATGAATCAAGGAGGTGAAAGACCTATACACTAAGAATTATAGGACAGTGATGAAAAAGTATTGGAGAACACAAAATATGGAAAGATAATTGTGCTATGGATTAGAAAATTAATATTGTTAAAATGTCCACATTAGGACATCCATAAAAAAATCAATCTATCTGACCAGGTGACTCAGGTGCTTAGAACATCACCCTGATTCACCAAGGTAGCAGATTAGATCCCTGGTCAGGGTACATACAAAAATCAAAGGATGAATGCATAAGTGGCATAACAAATTGATGGTTCTCTCTCTCTCTCCCTCCATTTCTCTCTCCCCCTTCCTCTCTCTCTCTAAAATCAATAAATAATAAAAAAATTGATCTACAGATACAGTGCAGTTCTTATCAAAGTTACAAGGGCATTTTGCACAGAAACAGAAAAAAAAAATCTTAACATTTATATGAAACCACAAATGACCCTGAATACCAATGCAATCTTGAAAAATAGGAACAAAGGTGGAGGCATCATTTTCTTAACTTTATAAAACAGAATTTATTTAAAAAATTGTGTATTTATTCTTACATGTTTAAACTTCAGTCACCTGCAAAGTGCTCTCCATATTATGTAATACACGTATGAAGATGTCTTTTCCACTGCTCAGTTTTTGAACTCATTGATTTTGATGCCTTTTCATGCTTCTGTCATTTTTTGTTTTATTTCTTCCACATTAGCAAAATGTTTCTCTTTGAGGACTTTTTTCATCTGGGAAAACAAATAAAAAAGCTACTCGGCAAGATCAGGTGAATAGGGAGAGTGGGCCATGGGGGTCATGCCATTTTTGGTCAAAAACTACTGAACACTCTGCTATGTGGGCAGGTGGGCTCATTAATCACCCATCATGTAATGAGCAAACACATTGAAAGATTCTTCAAAAGAAATTCACTGAAGCCAAACATAGCCTCTCACAACAGTGCCAGTTTGTACACTGACTACAGATGGGTTCCTAGAACACTCACCTAATGGGGGAAGCCTGTACTACAAAGGGCCCACCCTCCAGAAGATAATTCCAGTTTTTTGGGGGGTCTCCCTTGATACTATACTACAAAGCTGGTTATGATCAAAATAGTATGGTATATGCATAAAAACAGACACAATAATCAGGGAAACAGAATACAGACCCCAGAAACACACCCATCAATGTACGGTCAATCAATTTTTACAAAAAAGCCAAGAATATTCCGTGGGAAAGGATAGTCTCTTTAATAAATGATGCCAAGAAAATGATGGTCACATGCAAAAGTATGAAACTGGACCCTTTTTTACACTATACACAAATGTCAACTCAAAATGGATTAAAGAATTGTACGCAAGACCTGAAAGTATAAAACTGCTAGATTAAAATAGAGAAGTAAGCTTCTTGCATTGGTCTTGCCAATTAATTTTTGGATCTGACACCAAAAACAACAGCCACAAAAGCAAAACTAAACAAATGAGACTACATGAACTAAAATGTCTATAATGCAAAGGGTTAAACATGCTGTTAACTAAAAATTTTACAAATAAAATGTCAGCAAGTAAACTGGAAAGGGTCATATTTTCTAAATCCTCACTGTCTTTGCAGAGAAGCCAGGTGTCTCTGTAGTGCATTCGTTGTGGTTTTGTCTTCCACTGATATGACTCTTATCACCCATGCCTCTCACATTTATAAGGTGGGACTATCTGTGACAGTGAAGAAATAAGCAAACAACTTAGTGCCCAGTTATCAGGATTTGGTGAAGAAGTGCATACTGGATTTCCTTGGGAAATAAAGCTTCTCATCATCTGGGGATATCGATAGCCACAATAGCCTATTCTCTCAGGGAAATTGGGTCCTCTTCCACAGGAGAACATAATCTTTACTCATTATCTTCCTGATGCTATAATTTTCCTTTCTTATCTTTCTTTTAATATTCTTTCCCAAATAATTGATCATTTTTTTCTCCATTACCTAACTCTATTTCCCACATCTAGGAAATTATCTTTCTAGATATGCTCCCAGGTCTGTCTGTTTCTATATTAACATATTAGCCTTCTGTAGCTCCTGGCAAAGTTCCTAAAAATATGGCTTATTAATCTCTCGAAAAAACCCTGAGTTGAAAGAGGGATTTTCCTATTAGAACAGGTTGTAGCCTCCATAATAATGTTGCATTTTGAATTTAGCTATTATCCTCA
This sequence comes from Tonatia bakeri, assembly GCA_004024845.1. Classification (NCBI taxonomy): domain Eukaryota; kingdom Metazoa; phylum Chordata; class Mammalia; order Chiroptera; family Phyllostomidae; genus Tonatia; species Tonatia bakeri. The sequence continues at coordinate 5,671 of PVIA01011372.1, forward strand.
CACCCATTTTATGAATGTTATACATGTCTTCATTGTCAGATTATCCAGTACAGTACTGTGAAATAAGAGGCCCTACACTACCTTTCCTCAATGCCTTATATTGCTACGGAAAAGACGACTCAGACGGCCTGGGAGTTTATGAAGTGGGGTTTATTCACGCATGCGAACCCAGAGGAGATAAGATCCAAATTCTGGGCCCTGAGCTTAAGTTGGAGTTTGCTTATATGCTTGTTACAAGGCAAAAAGGGAGGGAAACAGCTGCTAAAGGCAAGCATACAGAAGCAGAAGCGAAGGTTAGTGCTTGGCCTAGAGACAACGGCTTATTGAGAAAGGCTGCTGTCTGGGAACAGCTGCTGGGTGGCTCCTACCTAAGAATGGTTACTAATTAGCTATGTCCCATCACAATATTAGGCCTCGCTTGGCTAAATGGAAACAAACAAACAAAAGCTAAGTTCCCTATAATTTCTCCAAACAAGGATGTATCTGTAGATTGAGATTTATTCCTTCTCCAGATATTGTGATATTGTTATTTACCTGATTTCTTTTTAAAGTTCCTATCTGGTAATGATACCATTGTAGGAGACCATTCTGCATGGCCTGGGCCTACCTCCCACTCAGAGATCACAGGGCCCACATCCACGAATAGGTTCTCCCCTGGGGAATTAGGCATGCAATGTGCCTAGGCCACTTTGAGTCTTGCATTTTGCTAAAAACTCCCTCACCCTGAATTGAGACAGCAAGTGCTTACTGTAACTTCCTAAAATCCATGCTAAACCTTGGAAGGACCAGTGTAACCTGTCCAACCACTTTTCCCTTTTCATTTGCAAATATCCTTCTTCAGTGATGTGATTAGCGGCATCTGCTCCTTTGTTTTCTGTAAAAGGTAACCCCCTAAAGAGAACTTGTGCATAGTAAATGAGGACCATCACATAATGTGACCAGAAAAAGAAATAAAGTCCTGTCATGGCAGAGGCCATAGCTTTTGGCTCCCCTCGAGAGCGGAGCCGCTCGCCCTTTTCCTCCATAGGACTCAGTAGTGTGTGTGAATATCTCTCCCCCATCCACAATGTCGCAGACCCCATGAGCCGGGGTCCGCACCATACCATGGAATTCTCATTAATGCCCTTTATAGTTTTAGTTATTAGTGCACAGCAAAACCTGTGAAATCATAAGGAAAAATCAAGAGGTCAAATTTGAAGCATCCTTGCCCTTTCTCCAAGCAGACAGACAGCTCTAGCAGATCAGTTACCATTCTAAAATAGAAACAACTCATTTAAATCTCCCTTTGAAAAGGAAAAAAAAAATTCTGTTCATTATCTACAGACATCATGTTAGAACTTCAAGAAGAATTGGGTACAAATGATCACTCATCAATAATTACTCTCTCTTTACTATTTCATATATGGACAAGATAATTCCTCTGATGAAAATGAGTGTATTTGATAAGTGTCGAGCACTGGAGCATGGATTGTCATGCGAGGGGTAGATTAGAAGTGACCTTAGAATCTCACTCTGATTTAGCTCAGTGGTAAAAAGTACTTGGGACTAGGAATTCTGCTTCTCCAGGGTGGGTTTCATTTAAACATAGCTTCCCACTAGACTCATGGGTTTATTCCCCCTAAAAGGGAAAATAAATTGAATCTGATTCTAACTTTCTGCTGACTCCAAGTTCTACAGGTGTTTGGCAGTTGGCTTACCTATTAACTCTTGGCAAATGGTTTGTGCAAAGAAATATGTTTATAGACCAAAGATAAGATTGTAGGTGCTCTTGCATGGGATAGATATAGAATCTTTCCTTACGAAGAGAACTCACAGTCTGTGCAGAAGAGTGCCCCGGGCCCAGTAAAAATCGCTGTGGGGATGATGGCAGGATTACTCATCTGTCTCATTAACTAACTTTCACCACTCATCTACAGTCCTCCTTTATTTTATCTTTTCCTCCAAATCCTAAATGAATAATAATCACATTGCTACATACTCCCTTAAAACTTCTGTACGGAGTGGAAGAGCTGAGCTGAGAATTGCATTTACAGATTTACCTGAAATTTAGGAAGGTAAAATTTTGTGGCAAAATTCAACTATTGCTTAGGATGTATTAAATACTTATTCCTAGACTACCAGATAATTTAGTGATCCATACAAAATTCTTCTCAGTCTGACCCAGCCTCTCTCTCTGGCCCAGTTTCTTATAATTGATCTATTCTTCAGTCTTTCCAGACTTCTCAAACTTTGTTGACTAAGCCATTCCCTTGACTACTATAACTACTTTTCTATGTTATTTCTTCTTTCTTGTCTTGGAAAACAATCCACTTACTTTTTAAGCTCTATCTCAAAACTGACTTTGTAAAAGCGTGTTTCCAAATATATCTCATAAGCCACTCCACTCTCTGAACTATAAACACACTTGTTTCTTGTGTTTATAACATTTGGCCTATTGTGCTATAATTTTTCCTTTATATATTCATTATATTAGATGCTATAAAATCTCCTTGAATGAAATCCCTTATTTAACTGTGAATCTCCCAAGCCCATGCCTAAAATATTTCAACAAAAAAATGTTGAATGAATAAAGAAATGACTACTCTTCCAAATGTTGAAAACTCCTAGTGGTGTTTAGATGCAGAAGGAAAGCTGCACACAGTAAAAAATAAATTAAGGTACTGACTTGGGATCATCTACGTGGAAGAGTAAAAGTTGTGAAATTTTAACTCATGTCTTATTTTAGATATTTTCCAGCTATTTACCTCCTCTCAGACAATTTATATCAAGGCCTTGGCAATTATGATTAACATTAATATAAAATATATCATTATACAAATAAACCTACTGAAAAACCTACTGAAAAATAAAACTACTGAAAAAAACCTAAATAGCCTTTGCATTGTTCAGATGTCTGATACCATTTGTTAATATAAAAAACTGAATACTTTGTTTTGATTTTTAACCAAAATATGCAAACTTTTAAAAATAAATAAAAAATGTAAACATTTTATCACTCACTTTATTTTCACCAACTATTGAATTTACTGAAGTGACATTGGTTAATAAAATTATATAGAATTTTAGGTGTACAGTTTTATACTACATCATCTATAGATTGTATTGTGTGTTCACCACCCAAAATCAAGTCTCCTTCCATCACCATTTACCCTCTTCTGCTCTCTCCATTCCACTTTTTCTCTGGTAATCACCATGATGTTGTATGTGTTCATGAGGTCTTTTTTGTTACCCCCTTCACATTTTTACCCAGTCCCCCAAGCTCCTCCCCTCCATCAAGTGGGATTTATTCTGGGGATGCAAGGTTGGTACAACATTTACAAATCAATAAATGTGATGCACCACATATACAAAATGAAGGATTATAAAAAACATACTTGAAGCACTTGATACAATTCAGCAACAGTTTATGAAGAAAACTCTCACCAAACTGGGAATAGAGTGAACATATTTCAACGTAATAAAGATCATATATGACAAACCCACAGTCAACATCATACTCAATCAGCAAAAGCTACAAGCATTTCCTTTAAGATTGGGAACTAAGACAGAATGTCTGCTTTCACCACACTTATTCAGCATAGCACTAGCAGTTCTAGCCACAGCAATCAGACAAGAAGAAGAAATAAAAGGCATCACAACTGGAAAGGAAAAAATAAAATTGTCATTATTTGCAGATGATAAGATACTACATATAGAGAACTCTAAAGATTCCATCAAAAAACAAATAGAACTTGATAAATTAATTTAGTAAAGTATCAGGATACAAAATAAATATCTAGAAATCAGTTGCATTTTATATGCAAATTTATTAATGTAATATATCACATAATTAAAAAAGATAAAAATAATAGTATCTTATCAATACATGCAGAAAAATATTTAATAAGATAAAACATCCATTTATGATTAAAACACTCAATAAAATGGGTACTAAAGGAAAAGACCTCAACATAATACAGGCCATATATGACAAACCATCAGCCAATATCATAATCAATGGTAAAAAATTGAAAGCTTTTCCTCTAAAATCAGGATCAAGGCATGGGTGCCCTCTCTTACCACTCTTATTCAACATAGTTCTGGAAGTCATAGCCAGAGCAATCAGGCAAGAGAAAAACATAAAAAGCATCAAAACTGGGAAGAAGGAAAGAAAAGCATCACTTTTTGCAGATAACAATATTCTGTATATGGAAAATCCTAAAGACTATTAGAATTGATAACTGAATACAGCAAAGTTACAGGACACAAAGTCAATGGGCAAAACTCCACTGCTTTCCTATATACTAACAATTGACCTTGAGAATAAAGAAGTGGAAATCACTATAGTCCTCCGCTCTACCAGCTGAGCTATCAAAGGGAGCAATATTATGGAATTTCCTCAAAAAACTAAAGATGGAACTACCTTTGATCCAGTGATTCCATTGCTGGCACTACACCCTGAGAATCCTGAAACACTGATTCAAAAGAACTCATGCACCCCGATGTTCATAGCAGCATTATACTTATGATAGCCAAGTGCTGGATACAACCTAAGAGCCCTTCAGTAAATGAATGGATCAAACAACAAATATTTCAAAAATTTGTATGGAACCAAAAACAACCTTGAATAGCATCAACAATTTTGAAAAAGAATAACAAAGTTGGAGGGATCACAATATCTGATATCAAACTGTATTACAAAGCCACTATAATCAAAACAGTCTGGTATTGGCATAAGAATAAACACATAAATCAATGGAACAGAATAGAGAGCCCATAAATAAACCCAAGTCTCTATGGCAAATTAATATTTGACAAAGGGGGCAGGAGAATACAACTGAATAAAAATAGGCTCTTCATTAAATGGTGTTGGGAGATACGGACAGCTACATGCAAAAAAAAAAAAAAAATGAAACTCAACCACCAATTTAAACCATACACCAAAATAAACTCAAGATGGATGAAAGACTTATATATGAACTGTGACATCATAAAAGTCCTCGATGAAAAATTAGGCAGGAAAATTTCAGATATCCCACACAGCAATATTTTAATTGATATGTTCCCTAGGGCAAGCCTATAAAGGAAAGGATAAACAAATGGAACTATACCAAAAAGCTTCTGCATGGCTAAAGAAAATATCAGCAAAATAAAAAGGGAACAACCATATGGGAACACATGTAAGCCAGTAATACTTTGGACAAGGGTTTGATCTGTAGAATATATAAAGAACTCACATGACTTCACTCCAGCAAGATAAACAATCCAATTATAAAATGGGCAATGGACCTAAACAGACATTTGTCCAAGAAGGACATACAGAGGGCCCACAGACACATGAAAAAATGCTCAACATCACTAGCCATTAGAAAGATACAAATTAAAACCACAATGAGATACCACCTCACACCAGTCAGAATGGCCATCATTGACATGTCAATAAACAACAAGTGCTGGTGAGGTTGTAGAGAAAAAGGAACCCTAGTACTCTGTTGGTAGAAACGCAGACTGGTGCAGCCACTGTGGAAAACAATATGGAACTTCCTCAAAATCTAAAAATGGAACTGTCTTTTGTTCCAGTAATTCCACTGCCAGGACTATACCCTAAGAATCCTGAAACACCAATTCGGAAGAATCTATGCATCTCTATATCCATAGCAACATTATTTACAATAGCCAGGTGCTGGAAACAGCCTAAGTGCTTATCAGTAAATGAGTGGATCAAAACTGTAGTATGTTTACACAATGGAATACTATGCAGCAGAAAAAAGAACTCCTACCCTTGGTAACAGCATAGATAGAACTGTAGAGCATTATGCTAAGTGAAATAAGCCAGGTGACAAGAAACATATACCATGTGATCTCACCTATAAGAGGCATGCAACAAACAAAATGAACAAAGGAGCAAAATAAAATGTAGAGGCATGGAAACAAGGAATAGACCAACAGCAGCCAGAGGGGAGGGGGAGCCAGATAATGGGGGAAAAGAAGGGAAAGGGTCCTCAAGGAACATGTATAAAGGATCCATGGTAATGGACAACAGGGTGGGGATAGACTGTGGGAGGAGTGAATGGGGCAGGGGAGAGCAACGGGGAAAAACTGGGACAACTGCAATTGAACAAAAGAAAATTCATAAATGAAGATAAAAATATATCATTATTTAAAAAAGAAATGGTAAAAACAATTCTTTTTGCAATTGCAACCAAAAGAATAAAATACCTAAGAATAAACTTCACAAAGGATGTCAAGGACCTATATACTGAAAACTACAAAGCACTATTAAAAGAGATTGAAAAACATGCAAGAAATGGAAAGATATTCCCAGTTTATGGACTGGAAGAGTCAACATAGTTTAGATGGCCGTATCACCCAAAGCAACACCTAGATTTAGTATAATCCTCATCAAAACCCCAATGTCATTTTTTTAAGAGCAACCTCTTAGGGGGCTGAGGCTTTATTAATATTGAGCTGTGTTGACACTAGTGGGGAATCTTGCAGGGAAGACCACCCCATGTCCCCTGTGTGGGCAGGGTGGGGCAAAAGTCAATAAATCAGGTCTCTTTGGCCTTCGAGAGACAACTGGAGATCCAGAAAACAAATGAGGAAATCAACACAATTCAAATAGTGACAAACTCTAGGAATTTATTGGTGGCCTCTGGAGCAATTTCTTCCTTGATTTGTCAGGTACTGACAGCAGAGGCTGGCTGGGCTGGTACCAATTATAACTCTAGATACCACTTAATGAACCCTTACTGTGTTCTAGGTACCTTTCTAAGAACTTTCCATATGTTTTGTTTCTCATTTTTTAAGTTTTATTTTTAAGTATATTTTATTGATAGTGTTATTACAGTTGTCCCATTTTTTTCCCTCCTCTTTACCCTCCTCCACCCTGTACCTCCCATCCCTCCAGCATCCCCCCATACACTTTAGTTCATGTCCATGTGTTGTACATATAAATTCTTTGACTTCTCTATTTCTTGTGCTATTCTTAACCTCCCCCTGTATATTTTGTACCTACAAATTATGCTTCCTATTCCCTGTACCTTTTCTCCCATTCTCCCCCAACTCCCTCCCTGTTGATAAGTCTCCTTGTGATCTCTGTATCTGTAATTCTGTTCCTGTTCTAGTTGTTTGCTTAGTTCATTTTTGTTTTTTAAGTTTAGTTGTTGAGAATTTGTTGTCATTTTACTGTACATGTTTTGATATTCTTCTTTTTTTTTTAATAAGTCCCTTTAACATTTCATATAAAAAGGTCTTGGTGGTGATGAAACCCTTTAACTTGACCTTATCTGGGAAGCACTTTATCTGCCCTTCCATTCTAAATGATAGTTTTGCTGGATAGAGTAATCTTGGATGTAGATCCTTGCCTTTCATGACTTTGAATCCTTTCCAGACCCTTCTTGCCTGTAAGGCCTCTTTTGAGAAATCAGCTGATAGTCTTATGGAAACTGCTTTGTAGGTAACTATCTCCTTTTCTCTTGATGCTTTTAAGATTCTCTCCTGTCCTGGCTGGTGCAGCTCAGTGGATAGAGCGCGGGCTGCGAACCAGGCATCGCAGGTTCGATTCCCAGTCAGGGCACATGCCTAGGTTGCAGGCCATGTCTCCCAGCAACCGCACATTGATGTTTCTCTCTCTCTCCCTCCCTTCCCTCTCTAAAAATAAATAAATAAAATCTTTAAAAAACAAAGATTCTCTCCTTATCTTTAATCTTGAAAAATTTAATTAGGATGTCTTGGTGTGTTCTTCCTTGGGTCCAACTTCTTTGGGACTCTGAGTTTTCTGGACTTCCTGAAAGTCTATTTCCTTTGCCACATTGGAGAAGTTCTTCTTCATTATTTGTTTAAATAAGTTTTCAATTTCTTGCTCTTCCTCTTCTTCTGGCACCCCTATCATTTGAATGTTAGAATGTTTAAAGTTGTCTCAGAGATTCCTTAGCCACTTCTCATTTTTTTTTTGAATTTTTGGTTCCTCATTCTGTTCCAGTTGAATGTTTATTTCTTCCTTCTGTTAAAAATTATTGATTTGAGTCCTGCTTTCCCTCCCTTCACTGTTGGTTTCCTGTATATTTTTCTTTATTTCACTTTGTATAGCCTTCACTTTTTCCTCCATTTTGCATCTGTACTCAATCATTTCTGTGAGCATCCTGATTATCAGTGTTTTGAACTCTGCACCTGACATGTTGGCTATCTCCTCATCACTTAGTTGTTTTTCTGGAGTTTTGATCTGTTCTTTCATTTGGGCCATATATCTTTGTCTCAGTGAACCTGTTCCATTGTAAGGAGAGAAGTCTTAAGTATTTGCCAGGGTGGGGCAGCCCACTTCACTGTGTTGTGGCACTGCACGTGGGAGAGGGGTCAGAGAGGGAACATTGCCTCTTGCTTGACTCTCACTCCACTTTCAGTCACTTGCCCTGATACCCACATGTGAACTAGACCCTTCTGGTGTGGATTCCTGGGAGGGTTGTTCTGTGTATATTCTAGGATCCCATCAGCCCCTCGAACAGACTCTCCTGTAAGACTGAGAGTTTCTCTTACTGCCACAACCCCCTGAGGTTTTTACAGCCAGAGGTTTTGAGGTTATATTTCCCTGTGCTGGAACCCTGGGTTGTGTGGTCTGTCTCACCTCCCAGTTGTTCCTCCCATTTATCCACATATGAATGTGGGACTACCTAGTCCACCAGCTGCCACCTCACCCACATGGTCTGCCCACTGCTATCTGCCACATGTCCAATATATCCTGGTTGTCTGTCTCTGCCTCTCCTACCAGTCTGGATGAATGTTTTTTTTTTTTAATTCCTTGGCTGTTGATTTACATACAACTCAGTTTTCTGGAAGTTGTGGTTGTTATTTTGTTTGTTTTTAAATTGGTTATTGTCCTTCTTTTGGTTGTGCAAGAAAGCAAAGCATATCTACCTACACCTCCATCTTGGCCGTAAGTTCCCGATGTCATTTTTTAAAGAAATAGAACAAAAAAATAATCAGATTTGTATGGAACCACAAAAAACCCTGAAGAGCCAAAACAACACTGAGAAAAAAAGAGCGAAGTTGAATGTATCACATTACCTGGCTTCAAATTATACTACAGAGCAACAATAATCAAAATAACATGGTCTTAGCAGAAAACCATACACACAGACCAATGGAACAGATTTCAGAACCCAGACACAAAACCACATGTATATGGGGAAATAATTTTTGACAAAGGAGTCAGAAACACACAATGGAGAAAAGAAAGCATCTTCAGTAAAAAGTGCTGGAAAAATTGGGAAGCCACATGCTAAACAAAAAAGAAAGAAACTAGAAACAGTTTGTCCCCATATACAAAAATTAATTTAAATGGATCAAAGACCTAAATATAAAATCTGAAACAATAAATTGCATAGAAGTAAACATATAAAACTAAACTTATGGACTTTGGTTGTATAGAACATGTTATAAATTGACCTCAAAGGCAAGGGGAGTAAAGGCAAAAATAAATGAATGAGACTATATCAAACTAAAAAAAACTTCTGTACAACAAAAAAAAACTTGACAATGAAACAAAAGGCAACCATCTGAATGGGAGATGATATTTGCAAACAACAGCTGCAAAAAGCAGTTAATATTCAAAATAAATAAGAACTCATAGAACTCAATACCAACAAGCAATCCAATTAAAAGATGGACAGAGAATCTAAACAGACACTTCTCCCAAGAAGGCATACAAATGAACAACAGATACATGAAAAGATGCTCAACTTAACTAGCTATGATGGACATCCAAATCATTATCACCTCACACCTGTTGGAATGGCTATTATCAACAAGACAATGGCAAGTGTTGGAGGGGTTGTGGAGAAAAAGGAACCCTTATCACTGCTGGTGGGAATGTAAACTGGTGCAGCCACTATGGAAAGCAGTATGAAGCTTCCTCAAAAAATTAAGAATAGAGTTACCATAAGGCCTAGCAATCCCCCTTCTTGGTATCTATCCCCAAAACTTGAAAACATATACTGGCAAGGATATATACACCCCTATGATCATTACAGCGTTATTCATGGTGGCCAAGACATGGAGAGAAACCAAGTGTCTTTCAATATAGAACTGGATAAAGAATATGTGGTGCATATATACAATGGTATACCACTCAGCCATAACAAAAAGATGAAATAGAGCCATTTGTGACAACATGGATGAACCTTGGGAATGTGTGCCAAGCGAAACAAGTCAAGCAGGAAAATTTATGAACCATATGATTTCACTGACATGTGGGATATAAAACTGAAAGTCAGAGAAACAACACACAGCAGTGTGGTGGTTACCAGAGGGAAGGGGATGGAAAGTTTTCTGGGAGTATGGAGGGTCAAATATATGGTGATGGAAGATTGTTTGACTTTGGGTGGGGTTGGGGGTACACAATGCAAGTACTGATCATGTAAAATAGAAATGTACACTTGAAACCTATATGATTCTATTAACCGTTGTTATCTCAATAAGTTTAATTAAAAATAAATAGACAAATAATAGTAAAATTGCAGCAATAATACATTTAAGGACTTCATCATTTGCTGGAATTGAAACTTTAGGGTTGTTAATTAGGCTGTGAAAACAAATCAATATTTTATATATACTCTATTTTATGTGAATTAAAATTCTAAATCTTTGGGGTAAGATACAGGATAAATGTTCAAAATCTTGGTTTCTTAGTTATCTATCTTGTCTGTGATATCCATTTCTCTCAAGTCAGAGTTCAGGAGTTAATAATTTTGTTAAAAAAGCTTACTGGATTGAGTATTTCTACATAACATATAAAATGTCCAAAGTTGTTTTAAAAATTTAACAACAGATACAAAAGTCTTCGGTATAGTACAATTCTGAAAGACAAGAAAATAAGTAAATGAGAGAGTTATATCTCCCCCAGCAGCTGTAACTCAGCCACTGTGCACAGATGGAACATTTTGGCAGTGCGTGTGCAGTATACCATGGATGTCTTTTTATGCATGCTGTATGCAGCCTGACAGAGATATTTCCACTCCGGGAACCATGAACTGAAATTTTCTGACCCATGTGTATTAATAATCAAAGTCTTAAAATCATGGCAATATAGGTTTTGGCAAATGCTTCCTTTTTTTTTTTGCTCTGTTTTCAAAGCATATGAAGAAAATAGTGGTGTGGATTCTCAGAGAAATAAACATATGAGATAGTTTTGAACAAGTGCAGATTCATAAACTTATATTTTATACCTGCCTGATATAAGACATACAGGTTCAGTCAGGGGCCCAATAACTTGTTTTAATAAAATGATAATAAAACTATATTCTTTATGACAATAGTACCTTGTTCTCTAATATTTTGAGTTCAAATTGTAAAATTATAACCCTTAATCTCTAGCTAAAAATGATAAATTTGATGTACAGAAATACCCATGTCCAAACTTGTCTACTCTTTCTTAAATTTTCATGGGTATGAACTAAATTTTCATGGAAGTGAAACAACTTGCAAAATTCCTAAAAATTTAGCAATTAGCTCTCATGATTGAGTACATACTAGTTCTAGCACACTACTGTATTGCCATCAATTAAGACTTTATGCAATAGTCCAATTTTAATAACAATTTTAAATCAACCTGGTTCCATAAAGAACATCGTCTGAGGGCAAGACATTTAATTTGGTCCAGTATTAATATTAACCAATATTAATAAATCATTGGTTTCTTCATTTCACATAAATGATTATTTAAAGCTCTAAGAATATGTCAATTGTAAGTCTATTGAGTTTTCAAGGTGTTTTAGTATCTGGCAATGAATTTTATCCACATTTTACCTGAGCAAACATTTTAATAAAAATAGATAATGAATTCCTTTGTAATTACTACAAATGATGGACTCTGTAAGAGTATAGCCATTTTGAAAGCAGGATCCAGAACAAATTCATCTTTGTAATCTAGTAGGTATTTAACATGTTTTTAAAAGTAGTTCATTCAATCAATTCATTCAATTTTCAATAAATGAGTAACTAAAGAAATGGCTAAAAATTGATTTTTGTTCTGTAGCATTCTAACAAGCAACATCATGATAAGGAATAAGTATATTATTTACATAATAAATCTGAAATAACTAAATTTTTGTTTCATTATTCTGGCATCAAAAAACAAACTATCTCTGATCTTCTATTTGTTTTAAAAATGAAGAATAATTTGAAGTCTGTAGACACTGCACTGGGAAAGACATGTGCAAATAGAATTTGGACAGGCTAAGTTCTTATTGATTTAATAATTACAGCTTGGTTGCAGTAGGTGGAATTGAAGGTCTCCACACTAATGCTGTTTGATGAAGAACAATGGGAAAGTAGACATAACATTGCTATATAGTAGTATATCTTTCAGCCTTTCGTGTAAAAGTTATTCTATTAAAATTCAGTGAGCTATGCACATAATTAGACATCCCTGCTGTCACAATGAATCACCTTTATGAACACCCTGATGCACCCTGACATGGAGCGCTCAAGCTGGCTGGCTTGCCTCTAAATAAGAATCTGCTGACTAATTCACATAAACTGCTCTTGCATTTCTAATAGGTCAGAGGCTCCTTTTTAAAAAGCAGCTGCTGAAAACATGCCCTTATTTCAGATATTGCTTTTCAATGGAGGAATTTTGAAAATGTTGGAAGGAGTTTATCTTCACAGTGGCTATCATTTACTTTCATGGGGTGGAGCACAGAGATGGGGTGGTTAGAAATGCTTAAGATCCTTGAACAAACAAACAGCATATTCCTCTAGGAAGACAAAAAATCCAACTAAAATATGGGCAAAGAACCTAAATAGATACTTCTCCAAAGAGGACATACAGAGGGCCCAGAGACACATGAAAAAATACTCAACATCACTAGCCAACAGACAGATGCCAATTAAAACCACAATGAGATATCACCTCACACATGTCAAAATGACCATCATCAATAAATCAACAAACAAGTGCTGACAAGGAGGAGGAGAAAAGGGAGCTCTAGTCCATTGTTGGTGGGAATGCAAACTGGTGCAGCCACTGTGTAAAACAGTATGGTAATTTCCTCAGAAAACTAAAAATGCAACTGCCTTTTAACCCAGTGATTCCCCTGCTGGGAATATACCTGAAGAATCCCAACACACCAATTCAAAAGAATTAATTCAAACCCATGTTTGTAGCAGTGCTATTTGCAATAACCAAGAGTTGGAAATAGCCTAAGTGCCCATCAGTAGCTGAGTGGGTAAAAGAAAACTGGTACATTTCCACAATGGAACACTACACAGCAGAAAAAAAGGAGTTCCTACCTTTTGCAACAGCATGGATGGAACTGGAGAATATTATGCTAAGTGAATTCAGCCCATCTGTGAAGGAAAATTCCATATCTCACTTATGATAGGAATCTAATGAACAAAATCAACAAATCAGCTAAATATAAAACCAGAACCATGGAATTATGGAATAGACTGAGAGCTGTAAGAAGGGAGGGTGGGGGTAGGGAATGATTGAAAGAAGGTGAAGGGACTAGTCAACAAATATATGTAATGGCTCCATGGGCATGAAAAATGGTGTGGGACTGAGTATGAAAGAGGGAGGCAGGCTGGGTGGAGGGAAGGGAAGGGGAGAAAAGTGGGACAACTGTAATGGCATAAACAATAACATATTTAAAAAACAAACAAGAAACAGTATATCCTGCTCAGAAAGTAATTGTCCTGCCCAAAATGTAGATGATGTCTGAGGTAGCCATCCTCTAAGCTGAGCTCCAGAGATCCCCACCTCATGGTATTCAGACACTTGTATATCCCCATCCCACATTACACCAGGATTGATCTGTATGCTCAATAGAATATTATAGAAGAGATGGTATCCTACTTCTAAGATTAAGTTATAAAAAACACCGCATTCTGTCTTGGTTTCATACTCTTTTTCTGGAGGATGCCAGTTGTCCTGTCATAGAGTATTCAGGCTGCCTAAGGACAGGTCCATTGTCAAGAAACTGATATGAATCTAACCAACAGCCAATGTGGAGCTAAGGTCCGCCATCGGCAGTGCGAGTGAGCTGAGAAGACTACCTTCTGGTCCTAGTTGAGCGTTCACCTGAGCGTAGTCCCCACCAAAGCTTCATTGCATTTTCATGAGAGGCCCGGAGCCAAAACCACTTTTGTTAAGCTGTTCCCAGATTCCTGACTCAGAAAAACTGTGTGAGATAATAAAGGTTTTTTTTTTAACTGATAAATGTTGAGGTAATTTGTTAAACAATGTCAGATAACTAATACAAATGTTCCTGTTGAGAAAGTCTGGTGGCAAATATTTTATTGATTTATCTGAAAAATCCCTATATATGAAAAATTAGTCTAATTGTATTCTACATAAAAATGAAGATGCTTTCTTCTAAAAAGTAAAATTTTTATTCTTTTAGTGTGGTCTTATCTTTAGCATAGTTTAGAAATGTTATCATGGAATATTTTATAGGACATTTTTCTTAATCATGCTGCAATATTTTAAAAATATATATATACTATATACCATCTTTTGAAATATTAACTTTCATGTATGTTATCTGGTTTAATTATTAGATATTTTCAAAATGTTAATTGTCAATTTCCCAAATATTCAATTTAATATGTTTTCATTGATGCTATAACTGTCATGGATTAGATGTTTAAAACTAATTGAATTGCTGGTGGGACAGGGAAAAGTTGAATATGAAACCATTCTACCTTATGTAGACCTTAAAGTAATCTCTTTAGTGTTAAATAAGTGGTTGAAAACTATCACCTATATTTAAAAAATCTTTTTCCTTTATCCTATTAAAATATTTATGTATAAATGCATGTGATGTTGATAACCACATTGATTAAAATGAGATTTGCCCTGGCTGGTGTGGCTCAGTGGGTTGGGCACCAGCTTGCAACCAAAAGGTCACCTGCTTGATTCTCAGTCAGGGCACATGCCTGGGCTGCAGGCCAGGTCCCCTATGTGGGGTACGTAACAGGCTACCACACACTGATATTTCTCTCCCTCTCTCCCTCCCTTCCCTTCTCTCTAAATAAAATATTTCTAAAAATGATATTTATGGTGATGAAAGTGAAGAATGTTTCTGTATTTAGCATATCTTTTTCGGGTCAGTAGCATGAGAAGAGACACACTAATCTGTGTGTATTTTTCTCTGTAACTTTGAAATGTAGAGATTTACATGGTGGATTTTACAGAAAAAGTTCAACTTTAGTTTTACTCTTTGGATCAATCTTGTCCTGGCTGATTCTACTGAAAAAGTGGGAAAGAAGAGATTATTGAAAATTAAAAAAATAGAGGGAGAGACTTACAAATAAAGGATGGAAGAATTGGTATAATAAGGTTACAATAACCTTTATTATACTATAAATAATTGTATTTAACAGCTAAGATTTTCATCCACAAACATTCGCCAGCACAATGTAATTTTTAAAAATGTTGATAATATAAAGTCTTATCTTGACATGGGTATTAATTCTGATGTCATGATACTGATTCAAAAACAGAATACAGTTCCCAAATCAGTTTGAGTTACAGGGTTAAAACCCCTAATACTTTAAAACAACAACAATTTACTGATTACTCTGTGTCAGGCCCTGTTGCAGGCACTGGTGACAGTGACAATGAACTAAGAAGAAAAATGTCCCTGTCATAATTAATGCATTCTAGTGTGATAACATAGTCAATAAACAGATAAGCGTATAAAATACTGGGTGTATCATATGGTGTTAGTGGTTTGGTGTCTCCCAAAAATTCATATTCACTCAGAACCTTGGGATATGATCTTATTTGGAAATAGAATCATTGCAGATGTAACTAAATAAAGATGAGGACATATTGACTTAGGGTTGGCCCCAAATCCAGTGATGTATCTCTTTGACAATGATGTGGAGAGAGATTGAAGCACTGCATTTCCAAGCTAAAGAATGTCAGGGATCACCAAGAGCCACCAGAAACTAAGAATAAAAGAAGGATTTTCCCTTAGAGTCTTCAGAGAGAACAGGGCCCTGCTGACAACTTGTTTTCATAATTCTAGCCTCTAGAACTGTGAAAGAATTTTTTTTAACTTTAAGGCACCCAGTTTGCAGTACTTCGTTAAGGCATCCATAAGAAGCAAACGTAGGTGATCATGGGCACTGCAGTGAAACAAAGCAGGGAATGTGGTTAGAGAACACCAGGCTGAGGGCGTGCTGCTATTTTACACAGTGAGGCAAAAAGGGCTCAGTGATGAGGTAACACTGGGCGAAATTATTATATTTGTCTTCATAAAACTGAGCATTAAACATCCATGGCTGTATGAAGGGCATTTTATTTTCCATTAGAGATAAGGGTCATTTGAGGAGACAGGAGCACAGGCAGATTTCTTATGTACTGTCTTGACTTCTGAGTCATTTCAATTATATAGAATGCAAGTGAAAATGTAAATTAATTATCAAATATGTAATATTTAAAAATAGTTACTGAAAACATATATTTTTATATCAAAAGAGATTTAGCCTGATAGAGTGGGATTATATGCTAATTTAACAAATTTCATCTTGCATACAGGACAATAAAACAGACAAGCAGAAAAAACAAATCTAGAGGAGAGAAGCAAAGCCTGTGCAAATCTGATCTAGTGAGAAGAGATCATGGATGGTAAGGATGCATTGATAAAGGCAATGATAAAGCAGCTACTGCCTATTTAGTGTAGACGTGAATAACTCTGCATCCAGGTAGAGCCTGAGGACAATGCTTGATTAAAATAACATACATAATTTTTAATTGATTCACCCATTATTTCCTTACTGCATTCATTCATTCATTCAAAAACTCTCTAGAAAATGTCTAATATATACTACCTTATAATACAAAAGTTTACAGTCATGGGCTTACTAGATAAAGACTTTTACAAGAGAGATTGGGATACTATAATATGTGCTTTATTATTTGGTAAGTTTATGGTGTCATGAAAAAAAATAGAGAGTAATCAGTGTAGAGTGTATTGCTCAAGGAAGGTATCACAAAGCATGGATTTTTGACCTGAACATCTCAGGATATTCCAGTTAGCCTACAGAACTGTGTACACACACACACACACACACACACACACACACACACAAACCCTCTCTAGGTGATTTGAATGTGAAGTTGTCATCATGACTCACTGGCTGGAATACAGTATAAACTGGAGACCTTCTGGAAGTTAATGTGGAAAGCTATGTTGAGGGTAAATAGTAAATAACCTAGTGTTGTAGGATGAAATATCTGAATGTGATGTTAGCAATCTTATGCCTAGAGCATTAAATAAATTACTAGTATTGATAATTCTAATTCAACTATAAAATAATTATTTTATTAAAATTAGTAAGAATCAGTTATCAAACATTTTAACTTGTATTAAATTTCTAATTACTTCATGACAGTATTTTCTCCAGTTGGGGTCTGTTGGCATATACAGGGTGGGGCAAAAGTAGATTTGCATTTGTGAGTATGCAAAACACAGTTTATTCTTGTATTATTATTCATTAATTGTTGTATTATTTTCCATATAAACAACTGTAAACTTATTTTTCCCCACCCTGTATTTAGTTTCTTAATTCATTTTCCAAAATCTGAAAACCCTGAGGATATTTTTTTCTACTTTAGTGCTTTCATTTCAGTTATAGTTACAGAAAAAATACATTTTTAACATCTGGATGGCTATGCTGGAAATAAACATTACATGATTATCTGTACTTAGAATCATAGAAACTATGTATAATTATTTCAGTTATCATGGGCTAATATAAAAGGAAAAGAGACAGATGTACTAAGACTAACTAAGGGGCAAATGGTGGCATAGCACAGCACAACATCAAATACGCACAGGTTTTGTGTGGTTTAAAAGAGATGGCAGGAGGAAAATTGAGGCCTCACATAGTCAAACATGGACTTAGGCATGTAGAACCCAAATGAATCTGTGCTACGAGAAGTCACCTGCACATTCACACAGTGGGAGCTATGATCATCATGAGTAAATGACATCTCAGTCATGGTAACTTGAACCCCATTTTAATTTTGTATTTTTCTTTGCATATATTCTTATTTGCTTTGTTTTTATAATATTTAAAAGCTATTGCACATAGCATGCCTAATTTGACATAGTATTGTAGTTTAAAAGCAAATACATCAACAACCACTGTTTAGGAAGGAAATTTATTTAAATATATTTAACAGGTTTTTAAATTTTTAAATACCTTGTATCTATAACAGGCTCTTAAACTAGTGAATACAATAAACTAATTAACAAAACAGTAACAGAAGCTTGGATGCATAAAACAGACTGATAGCTGCCAGAAAGGGGGCCGGAGGGAGCGGGGAACGGGATGAAGGACGGTAAAGGGATTAACCAGAGAACATTCACATACAGCCTGTGGACCTGGTCAACAATGTGGGGATTGGCTTGAGATGGGGAGAGGGGCTGGGTGGAGGTGGGGAAAGGGAGAAAAAATGAGGACATCTGTAACAACATAAACAATAAAACTAAAACAAAAATAAATAAATAAAATAAAACAACAGGTTTCATATTAAAAACGTTTGTTTATAGATAGGGAAGTAGAAAGGAAGTAATAATAAGATAATACTAAAGACTCTGAGTAGCAATCAAGCTCCATAATTTGTTAGTTTTGTAAATTTTATAAAACAATTTCTATGAGTGTTTTATACTTTTCCTGCAGGGTTATACACCTAGGATTTTGCGAATATTAAATGGGATCACTTACATTAAAGAGGCCAGAAATTAGCAGATGCTCGATCGACATTGTTGGCTTCCTGACAATGAAAAAATGATTATTGTTGGGGCAAATCTTATAATTACTATGAAACTAATTGCAGTCTTTCTCTCCCTCCCACCAGACCTCCCTCTGACCTTTCTCCACTCTCTCAGTGTGTTTAACATGGTGGCAAAATGGCACGCTAGGAAAACTCCCACAGCCTTAAAGCACTTACCTTCTGTAACTTGCAGCCTGTGAATCTCTGGACAATACCGGGAGGATGAAATAAGAAGGGTAGAGTTGATTGGGGAATACTCACACGAGAAGGCCCCGTGCTGGGGCGGACACCTGCGCACGGCTTTAGTCTTAATAACTTTCCATTACACACACTTCCTTTGGCACCAATGAAACAAGGTTTGATTTATTTTTGATGGGTCTTCTCTACATCAGAACTCTATTGCTTTCAAAGCTGTTGCTGCAGCAACACCTGAAGTGATTTTTATCACTGCCATAAAAACATTAAATGATTTCAGGTGCCAGAGACCTTTTTCGGGTTCTGCTGTTTGATAAGTGAAGTCAGTTGTTAAAAAATGTTTTTCTGCTGCTTTAAATTTTGACATGCCCCTAGAAAATCTATATTCTGTGCCCAACAGGATGTCTGATGCCTCGTAAATGTGGGGAAACCCTGACAGATTGAGATTTGTGAGGTATTTGTGATATTCTACATAGAATAAAAAAGACATTTAAGCAAAATTATATGACATGTGGTTATTGTTGTTTGCTGTTGTTATTTGTGTGGCTGCTGCTTGATTTAGTTGGCTTTCATGTGGTTTCAGCAGGCAGGAGGTTGTGGAAGGATTGCATGTGATCACTGTTCTTACTCCCAATTTAGAGAATTAAAGGCTGGTGAAAAAGGGTAGGAATTAAAATGTACAAATTGTCAGTTATAAAAGCACTCACAAGGACTGTAAAGTACAACCTAGGCAATATCATCAATAATACTGTATTAACTATGTATGATTTCAGATAATATAATAAACCATAATAACTATGGTTTCGTATGGGTACTAGACTTATCACAGCGATCACTTAATAAGATGTATAATTGTCTAACCAATATGTTGTACACCTGAAACTTAATAATATAATATTGTATGCAAACTGTAATTGAAAAAAGAAAATGCATTTTAAAGAGGTTAATTATTAAAAAGTATCCCTCACTCGTTAGACAATTGTAACTAAACCAGCTAGGTGGAGGAGTTGCCATTTGATTCCGATTTCAATGTCCTCTGGCTCTGACTGTCTGATGTCCTACTGAGGTGGAATGTAGTGTCTCTCTAAGTCAGGTCAACTTCTAGAGAGTGACATTGCAGATGGGTGCCAAAGGTGGACAGCTGGGGAAAGCTGTTTATACCACACAAGGCTTATCAGAGTCAGCTGTGACCACGCTGCAAGCTCAGATGTAAGACGCTGAGAGCTAATATTTAAAGGATCTATCCAGAACGGAATCAAACAATCAACTTCGTGTTAGCAGCAACTTTTTCAGAAGATGGAATATCTGTTTCTCTTTCAACACTTAAATGCTACTTTGAAGTCTTCAGGTTTCCACAAATAATTATAATTATTTCTTAGTATTTCAATAATTTTATAAGGGAACATAAGATGAGTAACTAAAAAATTGTATTATAGTACATGCCTCTGCCTACATCTGCCTGTTTTCTACTCTCAAATTCTCAACTCCAAAAGTTGACTAATATAAACAAAGAATCTTAGTAGCTTTGATATTTTGGTTTATCTGTTTTAGAGTGATTCCTTGGAAATTTGTGTGGAAGCATTGTTAGTGTCTGGTGTGTGTGTGCATGTGTGTGAGATGACACACCAGGGCATTTGATCAGTCATATATTAGTACATATAAGAAGATAAGGGGTTGGAGCAGAATGTTCGAAATAGGGACTGTCCTAGGAAATGCAAACTATAACTACAGGTTTACTGCCATAACATAGCGGGGCATATTTTAATGTGCTGACATGTAGTTTCTAAGAGTTTTAAATTGACTATGGAATTTCTTCCATTTCTATATGCAATAAAGCCACAGTTCTTTACATCTTCAATTTTGCTGTATTCCTTTTTCCCTGACTAGAGCACTGCATGAAAGAAAGAAAAATAGACCTAACTTCTATTATTTAAGTGATTTCTTTTTCAAGAAACTATTGATCAAATGACAAAAGTAAGCCAAAAAATGTTAGGTAAAGTACAACTTAGGAAATATGGGCAATAATATCCTAATAATTGTGTATCATACCAATTAAGTGCTGGAAATACAAGGGGAAACTCTTTGTAAAGTGTATCATTATCCAAAGACCATGCTGTATACTTGAAACTAATATAAAATAATATTAAATTTAAACTGTAATTGAAGAAACAAATTTTGAATGTAAAAAGAATAACTCCATAAAACCAACAGGTCAAATAATAGAGATTGCTTCATTTCCCATATACAAAAACCTTTGTTGGCTTTAAAAAAAAACTTCTAATAGTATTAAAATACTTATAAAAGAGTTATAAAGATAGATGTTTTCTACATTAATTGACACAAACCTGTAACATACCAAGAGAGACCTTATTAAATTTCCAGTGAATATCTAAGGAAGAACGGTTTGGTTCTACAGAGGAAGAGTTTAAGGTGTCCATTAAATCATTCCTGCCTAATGGAAACCTTCACCTACTATACTCTATGCTTTCACTGACCATTGAAATGGAATACATTCTATACTGTATCAGAGGTCCTTAATAAAGTAGCCATAGAAGTTTCATCTCAGAATCTTCCCTACTAATACTTACAGAATACACTGATCCTGGCAGTAAATTACAGAAATGAATAAAAAATAGTGGCTTACCTGTATATGAATATGACCTGGCAATGAATGTTGTTCCAAAGAAAGAGAGTAATATAAAAGTCTCCAATATCAGTTTAGGAATATCATAAGTATACCAAATCCTGATAGAACTTAAAGACAAAAATATTGCTTTTAAATATATATGTAAATATTTTCAGTAAAATAATGAAAATTGACACCAGCACAAAAGAACCACCATCAGTGGTAGGAAGACACAATGATCTGGTGACACACAACGTAAATCTTAAATACGTTTTTCTCTATGATGCAGTTTCTCCACTCCTGGAATAAATCAGAGATGACCTCAGTTTTCAAATAAGAGTATTTTTATCATACATTTATAATAATGATCATACATTAGCAATAAATTTGAGACAATCAAGATATCCTGCAGGATAATTTTCACATTGTCTACAATGAGCCTGTTTTGATTAGAAACATTAGGTAAATTATATATTAGGAAGTATGTGATTTTTATAACTAGGAAAAAGCATTAAATATTTTTCATCGCAGTTACTATAACTTTATATCCAAGGGAAAATAATGTTAATAGGGAGAAAATGGGAATTATCTCCTAATTATAATACATTTATTGAAGTCATGTTTTGTTGTTCCTGGAAAAAATTCTGTAATACATACATTAATATTTCTAAAAGGTAAGGCAGCTGATTCATTGAATATTATTTTAGTTACTTGGAGCAAAAATAAACTGATGTAGTGGATACTTGTCAAAAAAGCCTTGGGCTTTCTCTGCTCTGCTCTCTGCTCAGACTGCACTGTGTATCTTCTCCCTCACATCTACTCACCAGAACGGTCCCTGTCTTATTGCCGAAACTCTTGGCACTACTTACCCAGCTTTACACACACTGCTCTGGATCATAGCTATTTGTGAACATATTTCACCTCACTTTCTGACTCTTAGAAGACAAGCAGTCTCTTCTATTCCTCAGTATGTCTCTGAGCAACATACAGTGCAGTGCCTTGCATTTAACAAGTGCTTGATAAGTATGAGACAAATAAATAAATGTTGACTTTTGTCAGGATCTTGGCTTGTTTTTCTTCCTTTCTTTCTCTTTTTAAATTTCCAGTCTCCTAAAGTCTTCAGAGAGCTCAGTAATTCCACTGTAGTAAAAGGATTAGAATCTGTGAGGGTGAGAGCATGTCTCAGATATTGCTAAATCCCACTGCACCATACCTAGGTTTTACATTTAAATGCACTCTATCGTTCCCTTTATTAGTCTATTTCCCACTCTGCCTACTCATTTATGTTCTGTCAGTAGCAATCACTGTCAAGAAACTTTAATTTTTAAAGAAAAAAAATTTTGTATTATGTTTCTGTTTTAGCAACAGTTCTGATAAGAGTAGACTGCCCAGCACAGCAGCAGGAGTCCTAGGAACGCAGAGGCAGCAGTGTGTATCACCAGCTGGCTGTGGGTTTCCACTGACTTTTGGTGATTCTGGCAGAAGCACTGGTGGTTTTGTCAGAGACATGATGTCTTCTTCTGAATATTATCTCAGCGTCAGTGTAGAAACCCGACTGAGTCAGTTCAGGCTGCTGTGACAAAATACCACAGACTGGGTGGTTTATTAAAAAAAAAAACCCATAAATATCTTTCTTACAGTTCTGGAGGCTCGGAAGTCCAAGACCAAGGCCCTGGCAGATTTGGTGTCTAGTGAGAAGTCGTTTCCTGGCTCATGGAAGGCTGTCTTTTATCTGAGTCCATACACAGCTGACAGGGCACAGGAGCTCTCTGTTGTCTTTTTAACAAGGGCAACAAATCCCATTTATAAGGTCTCCACCCAATAGGCCCTATCTCCAAATACCATAGAGATTAGATCTTAACATCTGAATTTTGGGCAAATAGGCATTCTGTCTGTAGCAAAACCTAGTATCTGGGATGTCAAAAAAGTAAGCATTGCCAGTAAAAATTAGTGACAAATACACACTACCTAATTGGCATCAGTGAGTCTCTCTGTCTCCATCTGAGTCACCCCTTCCTTACAGTTGGTATGTCTCTGACCTTTGCCAGCAAGATATCTTCCAGTCTTCCCAAAGAAGTTGCTCTTGACTCAATGCAGGCGTGGTCCAGAAATAAAATGATTCAGTGTTTTCCAGAGATACGGAGAGAAACCAGTTCTCAGAGATGCACTGTAAACTGGGATCTCACACTGAAATGATTGTTTGGGGGTGGGAGTATATCAGCCATGGGTATTAGTAAACATGCTTGTGGTCACTTTAACAGACTTTTTCTCAAACACAAACAGCATGTGTGCCTTACCTGATGTCGGGGTAAAAGCTATTTCTTTTTTCAGAACATAATCCTCAAAAACAACATGTTCAAAACAAGTTTCACATAAGGATATTGGTAGCATTTCTTAATAAGAACATGTTTTCAATTTGACAATGCTGAGCAAAGTCAGAAAAAGTTCACTTTGGGGGAGGCAAAGTAAATACTTTATTGCTGTTCCCATCACAGGATGGTTCCCACAACAGAAATATAGCATCAATACTGTCACAGGTGAGAGATCCCTCTTGAGATCAT
This sequence comes from Tonatia bakeri, assembly GCA_004024845.1. Classification (NCBI taxonomy): domain Eukaryota; kingdom Metazoa; phylum Chordata; class Mammalia; order Chiroptera; family Phyllostomidae; genus Tonatia; species Tonatia bakeri. The sequence goes on from PVIA01011372.1 coordinate 29,819, forward strand.
CTCCTCTCTTTCATTACCCTCCCAGAAGAAAGGCTGAGAGCTGCTTTCTGCACATACCCACCTACGCTCTCCCTCTCAGGTAGCCTATTTACTCTTTTAGCCCGGCCCTCACTTTCATGCTTAAATCCTTGCACTAAAGTCTCCCTGTTGTTTGACCTTAGAGAGATTCCTTTTGTTCTCCCTTCTTTCTTCTCTCCCCTCCTACTTTCCTTCCTCCCATTTTTTCTTTTTTTATTGAACTATAATACACATATGTATTAGTGTGACATATCCCATAGATTTAAAATTCTTTTCAGTGATAACATTTAGAAAATAGGGAAAAGCAAATTAATTGAAGAATTTGATAGATAGTAAATTGAATACATTGAGCTAAAATTTGAGAAATTCCTATGAATTAGACACTGAGATGAGCTTCTGGTGTAAACTTTACTGTATCTCTATGATGGTGATGCTCATAACATGCTTATTTTACATGTACTGATAATGGGCAATAAATAGGCCAAGTAATTTCCCCAAAGGGATACATTTGGTAAGTTACATAACCAAGACTCAAATATTTTCTATTTATTCATGTGTATGCATCTTCATTCATTGATAATAATAAATATTAATATATAATAAACATATTTATTGATAAATGCATATGTAAGGAATGAATATTTATTAAGTGTTTATTATCAGACATGCAGGCTGTTGGAATTAAAGAAAAATATCTGAACCTGGCACCCAGATTCTTAAAAACAGTCTTTTATTACCTTTCACAGTAGGGCAAAGCTGAGTCACACTTGCTTTTACCTCAATCCTGTTCTGCCAAATATATTTTCTTCAGAATTTTGTTAGCAGTAGAAAAAATATTTATCAATTAGCATTCCTTGAAGATAACTGAGGACATCTCATATTTGATTGCACACTGGGAATTAATGTATTTTTATAATTTTATTTCACTATAATATCAGTCCTCACAGGGGAGTTTGCAGACCCCAGAGATTTCTATTACACTTTCAGAATGTCTGTAAGGTCCGAATTATTTTTATAGTAACATTATGACATCACATTAGCTTTCCTCTACGTCTTTGTTGTTGTATAATTTTTCACTGATGGTGCAACAGCAATGGTGGAAACTTTTGATTATAAATTCACCCAAAACTAGGCGATGGCCCTGAATTATGCTAATATCATCATAGTCTTCATCACTATAAACTTGCTATAAAAAAATTAAAAATTCAGTTTTACTTAAGATCGTCCTTGAAGATGCAACAAAATTTATGAATTTCATTAAATCTGTGTTTGAGAACATGCCTTTTTAGCATTTTATGTGACAAAATGAGAAATATGCATAAATCATTCCTGCAGTATAATGAAGTATAATGACTAATTCAAGAAAAAGCACTTGTGCAATTGATTGTGTGGCTACCAGGTGATCCAGCTGCTTGTTTCATTAAAAAAATAAAGTAAAACCTAGCAGACAATCTATGGTTGACCGGAGTTTAGTATTTGACACATTTTCTCAACAATGAGCAGGATCATATAACTTCAAGAACAATATCTGACAGTATTTTTGTCAATGATCAATTTTGGGCCTTCAAGTGAAAATTAGTATTTTGAAAAACTTGTACTAGTCCCTGAGGGCTTGAAAGCCTCCAGATACTTAAATACTTTACTGATGGGATTGGTTGTAATATTTAAAAATATGGCTTTTTGTTGTTGTGTAATGAAATTTGTCAAACATTTAGATCTGCATAACTCAGTGAACCAATATTTGTCAAATAATGTCAAAATCCATGCAAAGTGCAAGACAGACCAATCAATTTTATGGAGTGAAATAAATACACTGATTCTTTTAGACTGTTGACTTTTGCTATATCAAACAATTGTGATATTTCCACTATTATCACATTTCTAATTAAGTATGTGTTTGAGGCTGGATTTTCTTTATTTACTGCAAACCAAAACAATATACTCTACAGATAGAACATAGAAGCAGATATGAGATAGCTGTCTTCTGTTAAGCCCATCATGACAGATATTTAAAGTATTTAATACAATGCCCTTAGCAATGAAGTTTTTTGTTTGGGAAACAATTACTTTTTATTAAAAACTACTTATGCTACAATGTAATGTTTATTATTTTATCAGTAAATATATTCCTTATTTTTAATTTCTAGTATGGTAAATATTACTATATATGTCTCATGTGAATAACATCTCCTTATAGTCCTCGATAATTTTTAACCAGTTTTAAGGGGTGTTGTTTTACCACCTGGGTAAAATTTGAGACTGGGCCCTCATACAGGAGGGCAAAAAGAGACTGAAGAAAGAGGAAAACCACTCCAGATTGGTAGGTGGCAGTTTTAACAACTATGAAAACTCACAAAACTTGTCTTGGGTGCTATCAGACAAGGAATCTCCACAACCTGCCACTGGAAACTTAAATGTTTATATAGAGGTGTCAGTGGGGTTCAGTCCCATGTATAGCCCAGGTGATCTCAACAACACCTTAGTCTTAGGAGGCTCCTTTCTTTAAATCTGCTCCACTGTGGGAATGGAATGTACATTCTTAGAACAAAGGGGTGAGGAGCTTCAAATTGTCCAGATCCAGCGTGGGGCTCAACCAGACAGGTCCTCTCAATGATCAACTCCAACAAGGGGTCCTGAGACCAAAAAAGTTTCAGAATGATTTACAAAACATTTTTAGATAAGGTGATTAGTAGAGTTTAAAATTAACATGCACCAGGATTAGGAGTTTCCCTCAGTTTCCTTAGTGTACTTATTCTTGGGAAGAAACACTTCCCTGTGTGTCTTCACTGAATAATACAGCACACAGGTGGAATGAAATGAGTGTCACTGTCGGCTGATTGAAAGGTTAACAGGTAAAATGAGTTCCACGTGGCTTCAAGGGGCAAGTAACATATAAATCAGGAGTTTTTCTTTTCCTGAGGAATTTGTCTGCTCAGGTTCATCTTCTAGCAACTTGCTATTTCTACTTCCTCCTATTTATCCCACTCACCTGTTACTTTTTTAATAGTTTTTTAATTATTGCTGTTCAGTTACAGTTGTCTGCATTTTCCCCACCCCTCCCCCTCACCCTAGCCAAACCCACCTCCCTCCCCTGCTTCCACCCTTCCTCTTGGTTTTGTCCATGTGTCCTTTATAGTGGTTCCTGAAAACCCTTCCCCCCACTGTCCCCACCCTTTCCCCTTTGGTTATTGTTAGATTGTTATTAATTTCAATGTCTCTGGTTAGATTTTGTTTGCTTTTTTCTTGTGTTGGTTATGTTCCAGTTAAAGGTGAGATCATGTGGTGTTTGGCCCTCACCACCTGGCTTATTTCATTTAGTATGATGATGCTCTCCAGTTCCATCCATGCTGTCTCAAAGGGTAGGGGCTGCTTCTTTCTCTCTGCTGTGTAGAATTCCATTGCATAAATGTACCACAGTTTTTGATCCACTCATTTACTGATGGGCACTCAGGTTACTTCCAGCACTTTGGTATTATAAATTGTGCAGCTATGAACATTGGGGTGCATAGATTCTTTTGGATTGGTGTTTCAGGGCTTTTAGGGTATAATCCTAAAAAAGTGGAATTGCTGGGTCAAAAGGCAGTTCCACTTTTAATTTTCTGAGGAAATTCCATACCGTTTTCCACAGTGGCTGCACCAGTCACCTGTTACTTTTTAAATTTTATTTGCAGTAGTTCTCTCCCTTCTTTCTCCTCCTCTCCCCTATCCTCTTCTGCTTTTTCCCCCAACCTTATTGAAATAATGGTGGGCTCAGTTTAAAACAGCTTATGTTCATGCTCAGGCTTTTAAAGATAATATTGGATCTTTAGAGGATATTTTAATTGTATTATCTCCAAGATTATCTTGAATATTACCAGTCCTACTTAATGGTAGGTTGAGCAACTCAAATTGCCATAACTGCATCATGTAAGTGTTTGGCAGGAAAATAGCCTATTCCTTTTGAAGCATATTGTGTTCAGGGGTGTCCAACCTTTTGAAGTCTCTGGGCCACACTCGAAGAAGAGTTGTTTTGGGTCACACATTAAATACACAAACACTAATGAAATCTTATAAGCAAAAAAAAGGTTTTGAGTAAATTGAGGGTTTTGTGTTGAGCTGTATTCACAGCTATCCTGGGCTGCATGTGGGCCACGGGCTGAGGGTTGGACGCCCCTGGCAGACAAGAGACAAGAACACTCTTCTCAACCCAATTTATAATAGGACAATATGCAATTAAAAATGGGTTTAAAAATGCATTCATGTAATAAAATCCAATGTGACCACTAAATCTTTATAGTCAAAAATCAAAGACTATCATTTGCATGATATGCTAGTGGCAAAATGATATGAATATTCAGAATGCATATGCATGCGTAAAAAAGGCACTGACAGGGGAAGAAAATATACTAAAACATGGTGATCTGTGCTTTGAATACTTACAAATGTGATAAATCTGTTGCTTTTCAAATCTGGGTGAAAAGTGATAATAAATACCTCTAAAAGAGATGAAGATACAAAACAGGATATTTCACCCTCAGCTCTGAGGAATGTTCTCATATGAAACAAAAACTGGGAAGCTAGGCTCTTGCTATCCAGTATGTCAGAGTTTCAAACTTATCCTGTACAGGCTAAAGTCATGTCTCTGTCAGCCCCATCCTTTAATTAAAGGAAATGATACTGCAAACCAGAATTTTCAAATCACAAATGCCATTGCTATGTGTTGGCTATTGTTTCTAAGTCTTCATATGTCGCTTGTTTTTTTTTTTTTTTGCCTAGTGACACAAAGGATTTTTTGCTTTTCTTTTAATATTCACTAGTTTTTCTAGATATGTCTTGTTCTTTATTCTGAAATTTTATTTTCAGGTCCACAGTGTGCTCTTTCAGTTTTTGCATTCAAATCTTTAGTATTTCATGAAAGTTTATTTCTTTGAATTACCAGATACAGTATTAACTCTGGTCTTCACTTTGGATTTCTTCTTTAATGCCTTATTTTGTCTCTATAGTCTCTGTATTCAATATTTCATATTCTAATTATTTTTATCACTGTATTCTTGACTTTTTACATATCCTCTTTTATACCTTCTATTCCTCTTGAGGCATTTGTAATTTTTTTTTGTTTTTGTATCTATTCACTCCTGTATTACTTCTATTTAAATTTTCACTTAACAAATAAAATTTTCTTTATTTCAAATCATCTCCTGAGTTTTCTCTATGGCACTCTTTTATCTCTGTTTTTCCATCCCTTATTAGTTTTGATTCAAATCAAAGAAGTTTTGATTCCAATCAAAGAATTTTCTCCTTAATGTTGTGTCAGATTTTGGAAGGAGTCCTAGAAATGGTTTAAGCAACTGTAAGGATTAGCTTGTGCCAGCCCTGTTATAATCACCCAAAGCCCTTACACTTACCCTCTAACAGGGTGGGTGAAACCCTCTCAGTTGAAACTGCAGTTATCAAATCCACCTGCCATGTTTGACAGCCAACTAAGGTTTATTGCCTATGTTAGGGTTCTTCTATTCTCGGGTGTATCAGATATTAGCTTGTTTCTCTCTGCTTCTCCTTGCAAAGGCTGATAACATTATATCTTGCCGCCGCTGAATTTGGGGTTTTATATTTAGTTTCTCTAGTCTGATTTTATTAATATGTGAATATTCTGAAAGTCTCAGTTGATTTATGCTTCCCACTGCTGATTTACCCAAATTGGCTACACATAGTTTACATTAACAGTTACTTGAAAAATAAAGATGCAAACCGTGGCCTTTACACAAGACATTGCTTTTTGTAGAGACAATATATGGAAATAATTATTTTATTCAAATTCCTCTAATCATATTCAATTGATTTCTAATTATTTCTATTGTACCCAAAGTAACAGTATTCTTTCCATTATATAAAAAGTTTAAATGATTGTGGACATAGATCCTATATTTGTCTTTTCCTTGGTGAATAATATAAAGAATTATTCTTGGCTGGAATGTCTAAGTGGGTTGGGCACCAGCCTGTGAACCAAAAGGTTACTGGTTTGATTCCAGGTCAGGGCACATGCCTGGCTTGTGGGCCATGTCCCCAGTTGGGGGAATACCAGAGGCAACCAATCGATGTATCTCTCTCAAAGTGATGTTTCTCTTTTTCTCCTTCTCTTCTACAATTTCTAAAAACAAAACAAAAAAATCTTAAAAATAAGAATTAGTGTGAACATATTCTAGGATCAATTATGATATATACATTGTCTATCTACCATTAATGGATGCTGCCCAACTGTATGAATGTTTCCTCTATGTGAACAACTTCTATACAGAGGAAAACTGTTTTTTATAAAACAAACAAGAGTAGGGTGCAGGGAGAGAGAAGAGAGAAAAGCACGACTGTTTTTTGGTGACCCATAACAGTGGCACTCTGTTCCTTTTGTTAGTCACTGTGGAGGTTGTCAGGGTGTTTGGGTTCACACACAATATGTAAAATTAGTGTCACTTCCCTTGATGTGCAGAAATAGAGAAATATTCACAATGATAAAAATGAACAGACACTTCTCCAAGTCGGACATACAGAGAACCTAGAGAACCATGAAGGAATGCTTGACATCACTAGCCATTAGAGAGATGCAAATTAAAACCACAGTGAAATACCACTTCACACCAGTCAGAATGGCCATCATAAACAAACCAACAAACAACAAGTGCTGGTGAGGTTGTGGAGAAAAGGGAACCTTAGTGCACTCTTGGTGGGGATGCAGACTGGTACAGCTACTGTAGGACACAGTATGGAGTTTCCTCAATAAACTAAAGATGAAACTGACTTTTGATCCAGTGATCCCACTGCTGGGATTATACGCTAAGAATCCTGAATCACCAATTCAAAAGAACCTATGCACCCTTATGTTCATAGCTACATTTTTTACAATAGCCAAGTGCTGGAAACAGCCTAAGTGCCCATCAGTAAATGAGTGGATCAAAAAAATATGGTACTTACACAATGGCATACTATGCAGCAGAAAGAAAGAAGGAGCTCCTACCCTTTGCGACAGCATGGATGGAACTGGAGAGCATTATGCTAAGTGAAATAAACCAGACAGTGAAAGACAAATATCATATGATCTCACCTACAGGTGGATCCTAATCAATAAAACAGACAAATGAGCAAAATGGAACCAGAGGCTTGGAAAATAAAAACAAACTGACAGTGACCAGAAGGGAAGGCAGAGGGGAATAATGGGGGAAAGAAGGGGAAGGGCAAGCAATGGAATAAGAATAGAGGACTCATGGGTATGGACAATGGAGGGGACTGACTGTGGGAGTGGAGGGGTAGGGTTAGAGAAAAAGATAAAAAAATAAAAAATAAAAATAATAAAAATAAAGAGGTTATAACATTATTTTTGATATGATTTTTTCAAGTAAATGGCTGCTTATATTCTTCTTTCAAATTCTTTTTGTCCTAGGCATTTTAAAGAATCTCAGCAAACAATTAACATCCTTCCTTTTTCTTCTACTGTACAAGTTGTATTTTTTAAAAAGCATAAAGTATTGTGTTTTAGAAAAATTACCTTCCCTAAAATATCTGTATCACTTATTTGACTTAGTTCATAGTACTCTAACAGAATACCATACTAGGTGGCTTATAGACAACAGAAATTTATTTCTAATAACTCTGAAGGCTCAAGTCCAAGAGATCAGGGTACCTGCAGGACAAGGTTCTGATTAGAGCCGTCTTTGAGATTGTAGATGGGCAATTTCTTCTTTTAGCCTCACATGAAAGAGAGGGATAATGAGGTCTCTGGGATCCCTGTAATAAGGCCTATTGTTGAGGCTCTACCCTCATGGCCTAATTACTTGCAAAGGCTCTGTTCCTAACTATAACATTGGGGGAATGTTGGGGAGACGCATACATTCAGTCTATAAAACTATTTCTTTCAGAGGTCAGATAAGATACTCTAGTTTGAAGGCAGATGTTATTATTCATTTTGTAACCTTCTAAAGACATCTAAGTATTGTAGATATTAAGTAATATTAAAAATGTTATGAAAATAAAAGTATAAAAAATTTAGAAATAATATGAAGGAGAAAGAGATAGAGGGAGGGAATAAAGGAGGATATATACATATGTGTGTGTATATATACATATATATATATATATATTCTTTATCAAAATGTACCTTGGATAACAAAAAGACACATATATTATCTTGCCAAATTCATTGAATGTTGGAGATGTTGCCTACAGTTTGGCAATTAGAACCAAAACATTTAAATGTATGCAAATTTTATTTTAAATGTGCCTCTATTTTAAATAAATGAAATCTTACCATAGTTATATCCATTGATTCTGTAATACCAACTTCTAGAAATTTATCTTATGGAAATTACATAACATGTATTTATATACGAAATTTCACTTTATTGTAATATTTTGAAATAATGGTGAAAAATAAACTACATGACCAACAATATAACAATCAATTTGATATAAAAAGGCAAGAAGTATTCAATTGTGTTGTGTGTGTCAATAAAATCATGTCTTAGATAATATTTAATAACATGGTAAAAAAGATCTCTGACATTGTAACTGAGAGAAATAAAGTTCAATGAAGTTGAATTGTTTTAGGTGATGTATGTATGTGTAAAAGAAGTATTGGAAATTAAATGAGATTTAATTAAACATGTACATATGAAACAGAATTCAACTGCAAAGCCTTTCTACCTACTTGTTTTCAAACTCATGAAACGTGAATTCACAATGCCCTATGGTACAAGTATATCAAAAACTGTATTTATTGTACACTTTAAATATGTGCTATTATATTTGTCAATTATTCATTGATAAAGTTTAAAAATACAAATGATAAAGAACTTGTTGGGAGAAATCAAACAAATACACTACTGTCAAAATTAAATAATGCCTAAATAAAAAATTTAACATATATGTTATTCAAATAAATATTTTATTTTAAAAAATATTTTTAAATTTATTTTTGAAAGGGGAAGGGAAGGAGAAAGAGTGGGAGAGAAACATCAATGTGTGGTTGCCCCTCTTGCACCCCACACTGGGGACTTGGCCTACAACTCAGGCATGTGCCCTATCTGGGAATCAAACCAGCTACTCTTTAATTCACATGCTGGCATTTAATTCACTGAGCTACAGCAGCCAAGGCTCAAATAAATATTTTAAATATTGCAAAGTAAACTTGCTTTGACAACCTTCAAAAATAAAAAGGTCCTACAAAGAAAAAGTTTGGAGGGATAAATAGTGCTGGAAGGAGACTTGACCTGGGGTGGTAAACACACAATACGATATACAGATGACCTGTTGTAGAATTTTATACCAGAAACCTATATAATTTTATTAACCAATGTCACCCCAATAAATTCAATTAAAAAAGAAAGAATTTGGAATATAAGGTGCTAACAACAATGGTTGTTGATAACACTAGAAAGAAAGTGAGTTGATTAAACAGAATTTCCACATTTTTAAAAAGATTTTATTTATTTATTTTTAGAGAGGGGAAGGGAGGGAGAAAGACAGGGAGAGAAACATCAATGTGTGGTTGCCCCTCGTGTGCCCCCTACTGGGGACCTGGCCCGTAACCCAGGCATGTGCCCTGACTGGTGATCCTTTGGTTCTCTGGTTGGTACTCAATCCACTGAGCCACACCAGCCAGAGCTAAAATTTCTACTTTTTTTACGTAACGTTATATAGTTTTAGATGAAAACTAGCAATGAAAAAGCAGTAGAATGGATTTCCTTTTGAGTTACAGCCATTCTTTGAGAATAATAAAGTCCATTACACTGGATATTAGAAAAAAAATACCTATGACTATGTCAACAAACAACACAAAGTGTAAAAGAAGTCTTTTATATCAAACAATTAACTTCTTTTATTTTGATGCCATTTCTTTTTATCAAAAATATTCTCTCACCTGATGTCTTTACATGACAGACATCTTGATTTAGGACTTCTGCCAGGATGATTTCAGTGTCATCCTGGAATTAAATCTTAATTTTGTTACACAGGTGAGTTTTAAGTTACAACTTGTTCACAGAAATGCAAAGGCAGCATGTTGTTCAAACTGTGCCTGAGTGTGGCCCGGGCAGTTAAGATCAAGGTTGAAATTGCATGTCTGTGTTTCTTCTTATCCTACTGCTATTATCTGCATTTACTCAAGTTTTACTTAGGGTAAACCTGTATCATGCTGTAACTGTGTCAATGTTCTTGATATTTTCTAATCTTCTAAGAATGTCATTTCTAACCTGATAGCTATCACAGCTTTGGACCTAAGTAATATAATATTATGTTTTTTCACTTTCTTCTTTGACAGTCAAATGATATAAAAATCCTTAGGAATACTCTGAGGACTCTGTGTCATTGGCATGATAATCTAATATAAAACATTAATTCAAATCAGTTTTTGACTATCAGCCCCCAAATATCATAAGGGAAGACATAATACTACAGTAATCTTTATTTAGTGCCATTCCACATTGTTATTTGTGCCAGTTCCTTGTTCAGGGCCTACCTGTCAGCAATACATGAATTACTCCCCAGCTAGTAAATCACTGAACTCTCCTGAGCTTCTCAGACAAACAAAGCAAAATGATGAATCTATAGCCCTAAGAGGTTTATTCATAAATATCCATTTTGTTTAAGGCACTTGGATCTACTCAATGGAAGATCAGTTTTCTTCCATAAACCACTGGAAAAGTGTTTATCTGGAAAGAAATGCAGATGGAATAATGTTCACTTGCTGATTTCCATCAAATTTCAGGATTTCCTTATGAAACTAACAGCATGGAAAAAAATTGACTTGTTTGAGTAGATATTTAAAGTGAGAGCAGATATTTAAAACATCAGAACAGAAGAAATAAACCCTCCCCCAACAAAAATTGAGTGATTATTGATTTTCTTTCTTAAGCTTTTTCAACCTTTAAGAAACATTCCCAGATTTTCTGGGAGAGGAATAGCTCTCATTTCTTCATATTTGAACTGAAAAATAGAGAAAGTACTAGTAGCAAGGGCCATATATTTTATGTGACTCAGATAATAGTTTTGGTAAGTGCCTTTTTCTTCAGAGATTCAAGCCTGAACTGGGAGCAACTGAAAACCTTTTCTCACTGACAATGTTGGAACTCATGAGGGAAATATATGCTGTCACTATGAACTTATTCCTAAGTGGGACAGAATTTTCTGACTAGCATTCAGCTGCTTAAAATTCAGTTGACTAGATACAATATTTTATGATTGCAAAGCATAAATCATGTCAGTGAAGCCGCCCCAGGTATTATTGTATTAACTATTTTCTAAGTTTTTAGAGAAGAGATACTTGTGGGAAAACTTACAGAAGACACTTTAAAAAATAGTTTCTTCTAAATCCATGCTATCTATATGTATGAGTACTCAGAAAAAAATAGCTAACTTTATCATATCAAATTATTTGAATTTATTTGTATATCATATAGCACAGTGACAGTCTAGTGCTAACTAGTTCGATCCTGAGCACTTTTTCCCAAGAATACTTAACTGAATTAAAATCAGTGCATTCTTCATAAGTATTAGTTTTAAATCTCAAGTATTAACATTTTATTTCAACTTAGGTTAACATTGATGTTTTATTTACCTTAGTCAAAAGATTACCAAGCGAGGAAACAAAGAACCACTCGTGGCTTTTAGTGTGTGTGTGTTGAAATTACTCTACAGAATGAGGAACACGAATAAATTAAGGACCAAGAGAACCTTGCAAATATACAGCTTTGGCCTCTTGCAGATATATGGTTCTGTAGATTTTAGTTTCTTTTTCTGTGGTCAGAATATACTTAGTTGCGTGGAATAATATTGATGAAATAGTAGTTTTGTTCTTACATAAAAGTATTTTATACTTGCAGAATTCTTGGTTATTCATTTGATTTCACCTCATAAGGTGAGTGACAATAGCTATTATTTTCATAAAGAAACGGCCACTGTCAGCTTTAACTCCAGGTGCTTTATTCATGGTCACCAGGGTTTATGTTTCCATTATAGCATCTGCCTTAGAACATAACTGAGGAAGGCATTTCAGAATTGAAATCCCCCAAATCAATTAACCACTTGTAATTCATGCTGCATCAGATCATATTTTTGGAATATAGAAAATGCCATTATGGGTTTGCCAAAGGCCCATTGATGTATACAAAGACATTTTTCGGGCTCTTGAGAAATTCCTAAGATTAACTAGCACATGGTCTTGCCCTCCAGAGGTTTACCTGTAGTGGTTTCATACACTGGCTAATAACTAGAATCACCTGAGGAGCTCATAAAAATTACTGATGCTCGTCTACCAGCAAGAATCCTGATTTGCCTTGAGTGCCAACTGCATTGAGAACTTCTGGTCTGGAGTGTCTTAAACTTGAGCAAACACATAAATCATTTGAGGATATGTATAACATGAAAAACCTGAGTTTGTAGGTCTGAGGCGGCTCCTGATGTTCTTCATTTCAAACAAGCTGCAAGTCGATGCTAATCAAAAAAGAAAAAAAAAGTCAGAAAGATGAATACATATATGCACCAGACCATAAGATGCACCTAGGTTTTAGAGGAGGAAAATAGGAAAAAAATTTTGAAGCAAAAAATGTGGTAAAATATTTAATAACATAAATAACATAGGCTGACCCCCCCTCCATAGCGAGCCAGGTAAGCTACATTCGGACTATAAGACGCATTGCCCTTTCCCCCGAATTCGGGGGGGGGTGCATCTTATAGTCCAAAAAATATGATAAATGAATGTCCCAGGATCCCATTCCAAATAAATACAAGTAAACTTACATTAAAAGTAATTAAGTCCTTGCCAAGGGACTTCCTCATTATCCTGTAATTGATAATTTATATCAGAATTAAAAGTCACAAAGAAAATCCTAAGTGACAAGGAAAGAAAAAAGAAAAAAAGTTGGAAAAGAAAAAGGTAAAACAAATTTTTAAATTATTGCAACTTAATACTAATTCAAAAACACAATTTGACATTTATCTTTAGTAAATATAAATTCAAAATTATAACTAGGCACTTACTTTAATGTAAAAAATAAACTAATAAACTTTTGGATAGTATTTCTTTGATAAAATTTATGATAGTGTAATGATACAATGGTAAATTTTTATAGTTACTTTTTATAGATAGCTTCATATCAACCTGATCAATATTGCAAAATTATTTTACAATTCTGTCAATGGATTTCTTTGATTCTTTGATTTTTCAATAGTCAACCCTTTTTCTTTTAAAAAGTATCCCCATTTATACAATATTTATTTTTTTCTACTTCAACTTTAATTGGTCTCATCACCAAAACTTCCATTTGCCAATATCTCTTTTCTCTGAGACCACTGAGCAAATTTCTAGATATCCCAAAACTTTTTAGGTATTTGCAATTTCATCGTGCAGCTGTTTTCTGTTGGCATACTTTCCTCCCCTGCTTCTAAAGTTTATCCAAATCAGACAGAGAATGACGGACCTACACATAAATTATTGGGAAAGTGAGAGTACATTTTAATGTCGAGTGAGAGAAGAAATGATTGAGAAGTGATTAATTTCATACGTGGTCAGTTGTTAGTGAATAGTTTGGTGTTATGACAGCTTTTTCATCTATACACTGGTACTTACATGCGATCGTTTATGTAATGAAGGTTTTTCTGCTCTGGAGCTTCCTTATTCATAGTAACCATTCCTCCAAGTGCACTGTGAATGTGTTTATGGCGTTGAGCCACGTGAATAGAAATAACGCATTAAGACCCTGCCAGGTAACAGAATCTCGAGGATAAAAAAAAGAGAAGAGGATCTTGTTGGCCCAATGCAAAGATCTTTGCTTCTATTTCATCCACCTGCCACATGTTGCTCTTACACAGTCAGCCCTACTTCAGAAATGTTTTGCTCTAGCCTTCCAGTCTTTGTCAATGTCTTTGCAACTGGGTAAGCTTTGACCTCTCTATGGGGGATTCACACTCTGCTGCGACAGTGCAAGGATGCCACTAAAGGTTACTGCTACTACTGCTGGGTGGAGATGTTGGGCCTGACTTCCACCCCGCCACAGGGCTCGGTGTTTTTTGGCACAGTCTATGGCACGATAGATTGGGCTGTTGACCTCACTGTCAGAGAGCTGGTAGAATCTCCTGTTGGACATGCAGAGTTGACTGAATAAAGTCACCAAAAGTGTGGGCAAGGTTGAGCACTCTTTCTGGAGATCCGTTCATACTGAGCAAAAGACAGAACTGGCCACTGGATTCATCCATGGAGACTTGATTGAGTTTCCTAGACATCAGATGGTGCAAGATGCAGGAGGTATGATGTTCTAAACCTTCAGTACCATGATGGCAATGGAATGAAGTGAGAGGCCACAGCAGACAGCCTGATCAAGGTTGTGGAGGAATGATGCAGATCCATTAGCCAAGGGCATGGATTCCCTTTCCCAGACCCTCCAGAAAGGCTTTGCCCTCCTGCCTCCTCTTCCCCACCACTGACTTGTTGGCCATGGGAATACTTTTCCTAAGCCAGCTGCCCCAGAAGGCACCTGTGTGGAAATGGGGTTTTCTCAGGACTAAAACCAATACACTGGACACCTGGGAATGGGCTGAAGGTGAAGTAATTTTCTCCTTGGGTTTTTACTGGTCTCACATGATTCCAACCATTACCTTGGGCCACCAAGACCTGACTGGCCATTGCAGTTCCTCCTTCCAGGGGGGATTTTGCAGTTCTTTGGCAGAAAGGAAACTCTGTGTATGTGTCTCACTCATGCGTTGTCCTCTGCTATCTTTTTATTTAGGTTCGGGGTGTGGGGAGGTTGTGGAGAGAAGAAAGAGGGGCCGGAAGGGTTCATTGTTTTTGAAGTGAGAGCCCCCTTTTACTTCCTCCTGTTGCCTCTGAGAGCTTTGGGTCTGGAGACCTGACCACCAGGCCATGGGCTGCCTGAGTACAAAACCTGAAGATGGTGGATGACCCCCAAGCCACAGTCCTTTTGTCTCCTTCTTCCGAGAGAGGGAGGTGGGTGGACGTGAATTGGTGGCTAGTTTCTGAATTTCACCAAATAAAGTGGAATCTAAGAAAGTTGAGAAGGGAGAGAAGGGGAGAGG
>PVIA01011373.1:0-44889 GCA_004024845.1 Tonatia bakeri
AACTTCTTGGTTGTCCAACTTCCATTCAGATCAATTTTCTGTCATTACTGGATGTTATTCTGTTTCTAAATTGTTGTTGTCTCTATTTTGGTTGTGCATGGAGGTACAGTGCGTCCACCTATGCCTCCATCTTGGCCCAGGATTCAGAGATTTTTATAAGTAAAAATCAAAAATGGATTTTCTTTGGTTAGCTGTAGGTGTTTGTCACTATGTCAGGTGCAGGTTTTGGTATTCTCTAATGTTGCTCGTTCCATTTTTAAAGGTGCAGTCTTCCTTCATTTGAGAAAACTGCCTTCTAATGTATGTTTCAGATATTATTTTATTTTTTTACATATCACGTGTGTTAGGAAAATTTATTTATTTTTAGAGAGAAGGGGAGGGAGGGACAGAGGGAGAGAAACATCCATGTGAGAAAGAAACATCCCTGGGACAGAACCTGCAACCCAGGTGAGCATCCTGACCGGGGATGGAATCAGCGCCCTTTTGGTTTGTGTGCCAGTGCCCAAACCACAGTTACTTTTGTGGCAATTGTTAGGTGTCTTCTACAGGAATACCACTTGACAAGCTTCATGCAGGTGTATAGATGGTAAGTTCAGTTCCTGCAGCAATTGTTCTTTATTAATTTTAATATTATTTATGGGACTATAAGCCATTTTATTTTCCTCTAGACTTTGTTTGCTTTTATTGGAAAGCTATTATATGGTGACTAAAATGTGATCTCATTTTCTGGAATATTTTTCACAAGTATCCTCTTAACCCTCTTCAGTGGAGAGCAATCTTTTTATTTTATACAGCAGTTTTTGTGTAATCCTTCAGTAGTGAATTTTTAAAAAAGATTTCACTCATTTATTTTTAGACAGCAGAGGGGGAGGGAGAAAAGAGGAAGAGAAACATTAATGTGTGGTAGCCCTTTGCACATCCCCCCACTGGGGACCTGGCCCGCAACCCAGGTATGTGCCCTGACTGGGAATGGAACCTGTGACCGTTTGGTTCCCAAGTGTGTACTCAATCCACTGAGCCATACCCACTAAATAATAGTGAATTTCTTAGAAGTGTAAATCCCTTCTCTTTTGACTTCGTTCTCTTCCCAATCAATCCCAGCCATGCTTAGGTCTCAGTGTACTGCTTATCTGCTTACTGTAGGGTTTGTGTTTATGTATTCTGTGATTATTTAAATTTTGTCAGTCTTTTGTTTACAATGATCCTATTTGAATGTCGCTTAGTGAGAATTGGTCAGTTCATGGCAGGTAGTCTGGCACCTTTTCTTTTTTCTACTGATGGGTTAGGTTTCCCTGAATCCTATAGTTCTTTCCCGGGGCACTAGATACTGTCATCGGCATGGAGGCAGCCTCACATACATTAGCACAAGTCACCGTATTTCCTCAATGTCCTTAGACAATGTTTTTTCCCACCTTCTTCTGATGACCTTTCCAAATACATTAATATTATGAGCCATAAATGATATTTAAGATTTGCCATTAGTTTAGTTTTGAGGTTTTTATGTGCTTTCTGTTTCATTCTTGTATAGATGATGCATTTACCCCTCCCATTCACTGAGTTTCATTTCCGATGTCATCTGAGAGTTCATTAGTTTTACGGGCTTTAGGAAAGAGAAATATTAGAGCAGGTGAGCAGCCTAGTTTGAAGATTGAGGTCTGAACTTTGAAAGACAAAACACAACTGAATAAGGAGTGAAATAAGTTCAGCTACACACTAATGCAATTTGATACACTCGACTGAGGAAAAATACTATTAAAATTGTATTATTGAAGAAAAAATTTATAGGTAATAAAATATATTTATATCTTTTATTCCTCGTGACCTATGACTTGGGGGAAATTTTGGTTCATTAAACTATTACACTATTCATCCTTGATGACTTTGGATGTGACGCATGGGAGAAGGAGGTTTATATGAATTAGTGTGTCTGAATGGGTTCTCTTTTAACTAACTGGCATTTAGGAGAAAAATAGTTTTGTGAACACCACCTGAGCACACCTTATTTCATTTCTAGAGCTCCTAAATCAAAATAGGATCAACATATCTATTTCATTATACTGTATTAATAGTAACTGCATGTAAGAGGCAAGTGATTTTCTGCTGCATTCTCCCTACCCTACTGTCAGACACAGATGGAGAAATCTGAAACTACTATGGACTTTTAATGTACAAAATATTAGGTAATAGAATCATGGGCTAATAAAGCTGAAAGGACAATATAGAGATCTATCCCAGCTATGCCTCTTTGGGCAGGATCAAGGGGAATGTGTCCATATTTTGTTTGGAGAGCTCCAGAATAGATACTTCAAGTGGTCCCTTTCTTGGGGGCTTATGCACTCAGACAGTAGATATGTTTTTTTAAAGGTTTCATTTCTGTTTTAGAGAGAGGTGAAGGGAGGGAGAAAGAGAGGGAAAGAAACATCTGTGTGCAAAAGAAACATTGATAAGTTGCCTCTCCTGTGCTCCCAGCTGGGGACCTGGCCTGCAGCCCAGGCTTGTGCCCTGACCAGGGATTCGAACCTGTAACCCTACGGTCGCAGGCTGATTATCATGCAATCCAATGAGCCTCACCAGCCAGGGTGGTATGTTCTTATTGTACCTTAGGTGTTTTATTTTTTCTCCTGGTACTTTAAAACAATTTCCTCCATTTTAGTTACTGGGAATACATAGACATATACATTATTCTCTGACAGCTTTTTATTGTCAAAGAACTCATCAAATTCTTTAAGGATTCCTCATGAAACCCATTATCCATGCTTTCAGTTACTTTTATTATTGTCTTTGGGATACAGAATATATTGAAAAAAGGATCATGAGCATTGGGATTGAAGACAGCCTTCAGTGAAAGGTCTGATCTTGACATTAGTTGCATAACATTAGGAAAGGTTCTTTGCCTGAATCTCAGGTTTGGTATCTTTAAAATGGGCGTCATCATATTGAACTTTGAATCATTAACATTTTCAACCCACTCAAAGCATTTCATCCATGGAATGAAACTCTGCCATTTATTTTAGAAGCAATACAAAGAGTTCATCTCTCATCATAATAGTCTCTAAGTGAAATGTACTGCTATTTCTGAGGAAGGAATACAAATGATGGATGCCCAGTTTCATTTCCAATCTGCAGACTTATGTTTACTTCATTGCTATTTTTAGCAACATCTTTGATAACATTGATTAGCTACTAAGAAAGATAGTTGGCATTCTGACAACTCGGTGGTTTCATATAGAGAACCTATCAAAATATAAAGGGATATTTCTTTATGAAGAAACATGATGCATCATTATTTTTTTAAAGTTCCAGGCAAGTACATGGTGCACGTATACCTAATTATAGCTTTTGAATTTAGAAAGCTGTTCAAACAACCTTCTACAGTTGGCAGCAGCACTGTACATTTACCTCTGGAATTAATGCTCCCTGTTGCTAAACTTGAGTTTCCTACATGTTTTACCGTCGTGTTGAACCAGCTTTGGTTGCTGCTGAGAATCCTCCGGGGCACTGAATGCCAAGAGGGTCTGTTGTGGTAGAATTATTCTTCAAGCTCTTCCCTTGACTGCTTGAGTTTCTGCTCCCTGCTAGGCTGACATGTAAACATTACTTTGTATTTTTTCAGCTCCCACACTCCTTGCTTTTCCATACTTTCTGTGGCTACCCACTTTAATGAATATGAATAATGCCAAAAGTAATTTCGATTCACTACAGCTAATTATTATCAAGGATCAGAGAAGCAGAAAGACTCTGATAAAGGAGAGTAGAGAAAATTTCCTGTGATGGCGGCAGTACAACGAGCAGGGAAGGCAGCATTATTTTTTGAGTTAAACATAGATCCTAAGGAAAACAAAGTAAAGGCTCCCACAAGGAATAGGGTCTTCCATTTAGGAGGTATTCCAGTTGGTTAACCCTCACATATGTCGAGAATTCTCAATTTTGTCAAACACTTTTATGGTTGCAATCTAACTTTCAGCCAGCAATCTCTCTGTAGATAGGAGATATAATTGTGTTGATATTTATAGGCTGGGGTGCAGAGAGTTAGGTGATGCTCTGAATCTTTGAAACTAGTTACTTTTCGTATTCTTTGAGTACCTTGGATAAGCAGAGGATGAGTACACTTATTATACATAAAAAGTACTGATAAAACACTTATTTCTATAATTTGAGTCCCTTCTCATGAGGGTTGGAGAGAAACCAAAATTCACAAGTAAGGGAAAAGATTGAGCCTCAGCAAAGCTTTTTAGCTCAACAGAGGACAAGTTTTATGTTATATAAAAATTAAGTTTAGGCTTGGTGGGTGATGCTCAGTGGTTTGAGTGCCAACAGGTTGCTAGTTTGATTCCCAGTCGGGGCACGTGCCTGAGTTGCTGGCCAGGTCCCCACTAAGGTTCGCATGAAAGGCAAGCACACACTGTTTCTCTCCCTCTCTTTGTCCCTCCATTCCCCTTTCTGAAAACAAATAAAATCTTCAGAAAAAGTAAGTGTATAATAGTACTAATTCATGTTGCTGTCAGGATCAAGTGAATTAATAGATGTGTCTAGAAGAGGGTCTGATTATTGGAAATATTCATTAAATACAGTATTATTGCTGTTGTGTAGCATACATGTCTATCAGAATAAGGCTTAGAACGAGCATTGGAGCTTCATGTCTGCTGATTTGCAGGTTAGTGTCCCTCCTCACATACCTGCCTCTGGCCTGTCAACACATACCTCACTTCAACTCACTGAACTTGACTGAGTTTGGAGTGTTGCTCTTTGTGTTGGTGTGGTTCAAAGGTCTACAAGTTTGTATGCTCCAATTTTTGTGCTGATCATATGACATAAATCCACAAAAACAATGTGTATATTCAGCATAGCTATGAACCTTGATTATAGAGTTAGGCTGAAAAGGGTATGGTAGCAGTGAGGATTAAATAAACCAATAGTAGAACACATTTGGCATAGTACTAGGAATGCATTAGATGCTCAATAAACAGTAGTTCATTTCCTGCTCTAAGTCATGATCCTCGCCCACAAGCCTGTCTTCTTACTGGAAATCACAATTTGTACACAAATAATTTCCTAACAATGGAAAATACTATGTCTTCATGTTGTAAATGATGGTAGATATTCTACAGCTTTGTAAATGTTTGGGGAGGGATTTTTTTTTCTTTTTTAGGATTTTATTTATTTATTTTTAGAGAGAGGGGAAGGGAGTGAGAAAGAGAGGGAGAGACACATCCATTGGTTGCCTTTCATTCGCCCTGACCCCAACCAACTGAACCTGGTCAGGGCTGGGGAGGCATCTTGTATGAGGCGAGTCTCGAGAAATAGGTTAGTGGTGAATAAGAGGCAGTGAAGGCTTGACGGCATTCACTTGTTTCCTTCCTAATGTGGAAGGAAAGTGTAGCATTGAATTTGATGTCCTGGAAATAAAAAGTCCTCATGACAAATCACCATTGTGTTCACTGAGTAAATAAGACTAAGAAATATTTCTAGATGAGTAATAATGCAGTGCCTCAAAGCCAGCCATATTCTTGTGTCAACATTCCTGTCCGGCCTCCTTTCTGTCCCTTCCTGAACATTTACCAGTTATAATTGTTAATTTTCTTGGCCATTTTCCCCCCTTGGTCTTGAAAAAATTGTTTCATTCACTTGTAACTTCCCATTCACATTTTTGTTTAGAACTACTGTATTTTGCTGTGCATAATGTGCACTTTGCCAAAATTTTTTCAGGGAAAAATAAGGATGCTGATTATATATGGGTACTGCTTGAAATACCTTGTATCTGGTCTTGTGTTTCGTGATAATTCATTACATAAAATTTTTTTGCACCATAAAATGTTAAAAAATGAATGCTAAAATTCCTTTGTAATATCAAAAAAGTATCTAGATATGAATAAATAGACAATTGCATTAAAAATAAAAGATTTTTTTCCTGCAAGTTTCAGTCAAAAACATGGGTGCACATTATACATGGGAATGTACAGTAAATTCTACCCATTCCTTGTCTTTCTTTCCTTTCATTTCCTATTTCCTTTTCTCTACTCTCCTTCCTTCCCTCCCTCCCTTCCTTCCTATCTAGCTTTTCTAACATAAAAGAAAGGCCGCACTACTTCCCTTGAGAAACTTATGCCTGCCCGTCCATTAAAATATATTATGGGTACCAACCATATATTACCTAGTGAGTTATCTGTCATCCTGATTTTGCTATGTTTTAAATACTGCATTATAATCTGTGTATTACCCAGAGTACTGAACATGAACACACTACCGTGTATTGTAATAATGATAACTAACATTTACTGAGTGTTTATTATGTACCAGGCAGTGTTCTATGGCCTTAAAATGAACTCATTCAACCCGCACCATATTCTAAGATACTATATTTCAAAGCATCTGTTTAATACGGTTACTGGGAGAACTCAATGAGTTAATTTATGTTAAAGTGCTCTGAAAAGAAAGTGCTCAGTAAGTTTAATCACTTAATCACATTATCGAAATTTTACAGTAGTAAGAGGTAAAGGGTTAACATGTTGACCAAAAGTTTTTCAGGTTGTAAACAGTACAGCCAATATTCACACTCAGGCATTTTCGCTGCAGAGACTATTGTCATGTACTAGTACTTCTCTTGATATTATTTTGATGCCTGGTCATTTTTTATTCAGTGCAGAAAAAACTCTAGGTAATTGATAAGTAACTTCCTGCAGAACTCTGTTACTTTTTGGGGAGGGACAACATTTCATACTGTTGACCACTTTTTTGTTCAAATTACTTTAATTATTTTCATTATGAAGACAAGGTGAGTGCAAATTAAATGCAAATTAAAGGAGTGATTAGTATGTGAAAAATTATAAAGTGAAACAAGTGAGACTAGTATAGTGTACAAACTTGAAGGTGGCCTCCAATGCCTCCTACCTCCTAATGTCCATTCCATTGTAGAAAATCCTCCATTGAAGTTTGAGTGGTCCTTGTTACTTGCTTCTAACCAATGGAATCTGGTAACAGTGATGGGATGTCCCTCGAATGTTACATAATGTTACCTAAGACTCCCTTGTGAGCTGGCTGCGTCTTACACTAGTACTGACTTAGGCAAAGTACACTGCCATTTTTTTTAACTGCTTATGCAGAGGGAGACTTGGAAGCAAAGGGTTGGGGCAGGGGCGGGGCTGTGTGAGCTGAGGGAGGCTTCTAGCTGAAAGAAAGGGAAGCTCTCAGTCCCTCCAGCCCTGTGGAAATGAATTCTGCTGCCAATGGCCCATCCTAGCGAGCTTTCAAGTGGAATTGTCCCCATTTGCAGTCCCTAATGAGACCGTAGCCCAGCTGACATCATGAGTGCAGCTAGTGAGTCTCTGAGACAGGGAGCAAGACCCTGCCACTGCTGAGACTCCTGACAAACAGGGACTGTGATAATACATGTGTATTGTTTTAAGCCATAACGTTTGTGGTAATGTATATGGTCACAGTGTACAACTGATACATCTAGTCATGGTGAAGGTTCCAGGAAGTTGGCTCTGTCTTGCTCCTTTGACAGGAATATAAAGCTGTACAGCAATTTAGCAGAACATAGAGCTTAAGAATCTCACAGTTGTGTACTACCTGTGACCCAAGAATTTTGTTGCTAAATATATATTGTAAAAAGTCAAGTGTATACAGTGCTCATTATGATATGATACAGCTAGTTAAAAATATGTATCATGAAGCAAAATTTTCTCCAAATAGGGTTTGGTTAAATGATACCGGCAATCCCTTTCATTTTATGCCACTACCAAAAATGACTTGGTGGGCGTATATGTATCGCCATTGATATGTGTTCATGCCACATAGTAGAAAAGTCCATTGAGAAATAGTATGTATAATGAGACTGGATTTTTTTAGCTGTGTGTGTGGAGGGCAGCTATTCTCCCATAGTCCATTTGTTCTTTCTCCCATTGCTATCATCACTATTCTGCCCTCAATTGGACTTTGGGGCAACCACTGTTGAGTGTTTGTCTGGCGTAGGCCACACACCCATTTGTTGAACCACTTAGGCCTGATGATGGTGATTTCTGTGGTCTCCATGTACATTGCTGTTCATGTGGTTTTCTGAAGCAGCATTCCTCCTTGCTCACGCCCTTGTGCAGAGGCTTGTTGGAAGGACACCTGTGTCTCTGTGGAACGTTGGTCCTCATGGCACACACTTTGTGCCTCTCTCTGGTTGCATGCTCCATCAGTCAGCTTAAGGCCCAGTTTGCCGGCATGACAGCTCTTTCCCTGAAGTAACCCTTGTGCCCCTAATTTAAAACTAGTTACCCCCTTGCTTTCCATAAAAGCAATGAAAACTCTGTATGTAAGTCTCCCTACTTGTCTTCTCCACACGAATACTTGCTTTGCAGTTGTCAGCGTGTCCCCTGGTTTCAGAAAAATATAAGCAGAGTAGGTACCAATTACTGTTTCTGCAGTTGAGTTGATTACCTGGTCTTTCTCTGTTTCAAACTCTGTGCCCTCTGTTTATAACCTTAATTTTCTTTTAGATTTTATTTTTAGAGAGAGGAAGGAAGGGAGAGAGAGGGGGGAGGGGAGAGAAACATCAGTGTGTGGTTACCTCTCATGTGCCCCCTTCTGGGACCTGACCTGCAACCCAGGCATGTGCTCTGACCTGAAATCGAACCGGCAACCCTTGGAGTCACAGGCCGGCACTCAATCCACTGAACGACACCAGCCAGGTTTCAGTCCATAGGAAATTTTGCTGGGATTTATTTCCTCTTTGTCTCTGATCATAATGTCATCCTCATAAAATGTCATTTCCATGCTTCTCTATGTGGCAAAGTCATTTTTTAAGTGTGAGCTGAGGTGTTTTCTCTCTGTCGATTCCCATGTTAATTCATTCCTTATCCCTGTTCATGTGAGGATTGTAGTAGGCTTTACCTTTTCTCAAAAGATGTCTTTACACACCTGACTTCGCTTTGTGAATGCTGTTTTCAGGGGCAGAAACCTTCTTAGCTCCTGCTAAGAGAAACAATAAATGTTCTATAAATTGAATTAAATTGATATTCATCCTAAAGTTTCTTTGTATTGTTCACTATTTTACTTGAAAAGTTGTGACTTCCCCGAATATAAGTGTGAATTATTTTTTAATTACCTGCTATTTGAAAGGACTATGCATTACACAGTTTTTCTCCTCTATGTAATATCCTGGTGATTGGGGTCAGAATGAGATATTTTCATAGTATTAAGAGGACATTTATCTCTATTCTGTATACCTTATTTAGTCATCTGAGATTTCCATCACATTATTGGTATATTTTAGCTTCATACCCATGTTCTCTGTTTAATTAGAATTTTAGAAAGTGATTAAAAATAAGTTTATACTTTATGCTCTCTCCAAGTTGGTATAATGCTAAATTTCAAATAGAACTCATTTTTAAGAGTAGAACTGTTACTGCATTTTCATTATATGGTGTATGTATAATTACTGTTAACCAAATTTATCACTTTCAACTTAAGAAGGCATTTATTTCTGAAGTGTCAAATGATACACAGTTGAGTCCAATGCTTGTGGAATGTGTTTGCTTCAAGCAGGTTGCATGTCACTGGAAATTTAATTACTTTATGGAACAGTATAAATACCTAAAGAATTTATATCATGTCTACAAATTTGGTTTATTTTTTATATTCATGAAATGGTGTACTTTAAAGATATTAAATGGAAAAAGCAAGTATTCTTGGATTCCACATAGTTTGCATTAGACTCATAAACATAGCAGCTTATAGGCCTTGCCTGTAACTTGAGGTATTTAGCATCATGAGATAGGCTTCCTTTTAGAACTTGTTACCAGCAGTAGAGGATGAAGGGTATAAGGGAAAAGGACATTCTACACTCCTCCTGTTAAGTATGAGGAAGTTCAACAATGATGTACTTTTCTCAGCCGATGCTATTTTGGAAACAAATCATCTATTTTCCACATACAGAGGAACATTTGGAACTTAGAAATGATTACTTTAAATGTCTTCATTAGTTGGGGACTAATGACTGTATCTTGAAATAATACAAACACATGAGAGTTTTAGGTGGATTATTAGCAGCAAGCAGCATGGTCGTCAGTATCACTGTGCTCCACAGAAGTCTAGACCAGGGCCACATTTCTCCTGCAGGGAGCCTGTTCCCTGGGACTCTACCAAGGTCTGGCGAAGATTCGGTTCCTTCAGTTATTTTCTGGCCACAGGCATTTTGATCATTATATGCTTGTCTCTTCATGTACCTATGTGCTTTAGAATACAATATTCCAAGTTAACTTTTCTCAACAGCATCAGGAAAAGCTTACTACACATCTGCTTGTTCCTGGCACTGCAATGGAAAGTTCTTGAATTGCTTACATTGAAAAACAATCTTTGTATCTTAAACAGTGCTGTTAGGATAGTCAATAATAGGTCATATATTTTCCAAGGAAAAGTAAATACCCATGAAAACATACATTGGCTGTGATCTAGAGGCGGAGGCTTAGGGTTATAGAGGTCAAGCATGATGTTCTTGCAAACCGGAAAATAGGGTCCCTTTTGTCTAATTCCTTATAACATTGGAGTTCTGCAACATATGACAGTGCTATATTGTTTTGATAACTATAACTTTATATGTCTTTTGAAAATTTAATCCATTGAAAGTAATTATTGAGAGGTCAGGAATTAAAATTGTGGCTTTGGTAACTGTTATGACTCCTTTTTTTAGATTCTGTTTCATTTTTCTTGATTGTATTTTTTTGTTGACATCTTCTGTTCATTTACTCCTTCTACATACTATTTTTATGTTAAATTCCAGTAGCTATAATCCTGAACATGGAGTTTCTAAGGTCAAACTGCATACAAATTTTAAATAATTTGAGCACCGAAAATTGCCTTGTAACAGTGGTCATACCAGTTTAATCCCCACCAACATAGATATCTTGTGTTTGACAGTTTCTGTAGTCTCTGTCTAACTAGTGGGTAATAAAAAAAAATCCCTTCTTTTCTATGGCAGACTAGAGAGTCATTGCAAAACTGTTCAGGCTCTTAAAAAAGCCTACCCTGGTTTGAGGAATGGGCATGGCTACTATGTGGGATGTTGTATTATTCAGGACGTCTTCTGTATTCCCTGTGGACAGTTTAGACTCCCGCTTTAAAGGGCAATGTATCATTGCACTTACTTATTCTTATTCTTATATGAAACCTGAAATGAATGCTGTTTTCTTTAAAGGGAGAAAATTGTTGTCATGATCAAGATTTTTTGACAGTTATAATAAATTCTGTGGTGTTATTACATTTGTTTCCAGAGGTGTAAATAAATTTATACATATAAATATATATCTGATTATTTAATAAGTATAGGCATACTTCAGATTTGATCTTTATTACAACTGTTGTTACCACTTGATATTTATTTACCATTGACTGTATAATTGTTTCAAACATTTAAAGATCTACCTGACCCAATAATGTAAATGCATTAAGCACTTAAAGGATCTTGATAACTTTAATAGAAATTTCACTAACAAAACACTAATGCAAATGCAAGATTTTTCTTATTGCACACAAGCCAGGATTAAACAGTAAATTTTACAACAAAGGGTAGGCACCATATTTTTCAGACCATAAGACACTCCATAGTTTTAGAGGAGGAAAATAGGAAAACAAATTTTGAAGTAAAAAACTGTGGTTAAATATTTAATAACATAAATAACATAATATTTCACCAATGTGAATGTAAACAGAACTCACCAGCAGCTTTAACAACCATTATTCCTCCCAAATTTGGGTGGAGGAAGGGAGTGCGTCTTATAGTCCAAAAATATGGTACTTATTGGCATCATTCTGTGTCCTTGCTTGCTCTTTTTGGCTTTTTAAGGATGAACTGTAGAACCTTTTTATATTGGGTTGCTAGTGTATTCCCTGGAGGACATTACTAAGTTTGAAGTCTGGATTGAATTCCAGCCCAGAGTCTTCAAGACAAGCTAGGAAACAGAAACATCTGGCCAAATTGTAAGTCTCAAGAATGACTGGAACACGCCAAGCTTGTAGCAGTACTAGTGAGGGGAAGGGATAAGACCAAGATAGGAACTGGCACACAGTAGGAGTCAGATGAAGAACCAGTTTTAAATCTATACAACATTTCAAAAACTTAAGAATGGAAATAAATACTACACATCTGCAGTTTCATTTCCTTGTAGATAATTTGTCCTAACCTGATTTAGGGGGAATTCCATCCCCAGTGGAGACAAAGTATAATTGACATAACATCTCGTGACTTAAAAATGTTTGATTATACATGAAATATTTTAAAGTAATGAAATTTCAGCTCTGATAGTTAAAACTCCAAAACTTGTGACTGTATCCATTTCTTGTTTCAATCCTCGCTACTTAGAAAACTACCTGGTACATAGTGGATATTCAAGCATTGTTTTGATGAATGGCAACCATATTTATTTCAATCAATAGCTCAAGGTTATAGAATGGAAATGGCAGATATGCAACTCTAAAAAAATGCCTGCTATATAATATATTAGTTGTATATTCTACCTTTTAAGAAATTATGTTGGCAATTAGAAATTCCTAAGACTGTGATCCCATGAAATATTCATGAACATCTGTATCTTAAGCAGAAACAGATATGACAAGGACTTGCGACTCTACTTGGATTTGCTGAAAAGGATGTATATTGTTGGGTAAAATGGCACAAAAACATTGACACTCTTTAAATGATATGCACATCTTAATCCACTATGTAAACCTGGTATTGGTATCAGAGCCTAAAATATGTACATAATCATTGAAGTAATGTCATTTTGGGAGAGCTGATCATTAATAACTATAATTGTATAATACCCATACTAGGAAATAAAAATATAGGAAAGACATACTCATAGAAAAATCCTGAAACATATAATGACATTACTGAATACTTACGCATGTTAGAATTAGGGCCAGTAAAAACCAAATCTACTGTTTACACATCTTTGTTCGTTAAAATTTTGTGTGTTGCATTTAAGGTTGCAGTGGGTGAAATGTCAGTATGGGCCCAGGAACTGAATATTTTGCAGACATAGTTTCCATGACACAGTTTACGCCATAACCCCTGGATTTGTCTGTGCAACCTCATCCCCATCCTTGGGCAAACAACTCTGAGCTGATGTATTACTGAGAATGGATAAGCAGTGAGAGTTTCACATGCCAATCTCATAATTGTGAGTATGGTTATAAAAATAGAATTCTATTTTCTCAGCGTTGAAAGATAAAATCTTTTCCATACAGTATGCTACTGGGGACACACGCATACATTCGTACATGGCTAACGCAGACACATCCTTTCTTGGGAACAGTGTACTATTCCATTGAGCACAGACATATGTGAAGTTCAAGTCTCACTCTAATGTCACTCTTGAAAGCCTTGTCTTAATGACATTTTGAATATGTACAATGCAGTATATGACGATATGTAAATAATGGGAAACCACAGCTTTTTAAGGACAATTAAAATCCGGAAAGTCAAACTGAAACTAAGTAATATTAGAGGTCACTGCAAAGCAATGAGGGTGTGTTAATGATATCATTCATCCACTGTGGGTTGTAGACAAATTTTTCAAAATGCACCTTTTAAAAATTAATACTTTCCAGTTTAGTTCTCATTATCTCACTAGTGTTCCTAAAAAATTTAGAAGATAGTTCATTGCAATGTGATTATTGTAATATCCACTGTTGTAAAAGGATTAGTAGTTTCCGGAGAACACACTTTTTTGGTTTGTCCTTTTAGACTAGGTCCTATATATCGACGTTACCAAAAAGGAAAAGAAGAAAAAAGACATTTTGCACATGTGAATATTTTGCCATTTATTTTAAGTAATAAGGACTGAAGTTTATATTTGTCTAGTTTCACTTGTTAAAAAAATTATTTTTGGAGTAGGCAAGCCAGGGTTGGTATTAATTAAAATGCAGCAATACAAATAAATATGTGTACCAAAACCACCAGTCTAAGAGCTGGTTCTGAATTAGAGTATTTATCAGACATTCATTATGTGTTCTTTATAGTTCCCTATTGTTTAAAAAAACATATAACAAGTATTGAAGATGTATTATAAAATACTAGACCTAGCAATGTGATCTGACACTTGAGTGTCTACTATTCAAGGTTTTGTGGAAATCATGTTAATTATTTTTAAGCATCACAACATGACTGTAATACAGTTAGTAGCATTATTCCTGGTATTTGAGAAACCTTAGGCTTTAGGTTTTTGCAGTAACTTGCTCAAGGGCATACAGGTCATTGTTTCATAAGTGAGAATTCAATCTTGGGTTGCCCTGATTTAAAAACACTGAAAGAATAGGAATAACGACATTTGTTCTAAAGTGCCTTTGTTCTAGTTAGTCTTTCTACTTCTATCTCCTGTCCAAAAATGTTTTAAGAGATCTCTTTATGAAATTTCTTACAAATATATAATTTTTATTGCATTTTTGCCATTATCATACAGTCCCTGTAAACCCTGCTTCCCCCAGCAATCACACCATGTTGTTCATGTCTATGTATTTATAGAATTTTAATGTTAGTGATAATAATGAACATTTAAGTACTTAACATGTACCACACACTGTGTTGATCACTTTATTTTTTATTTTTTTAAAGATTTTATTTATTGATTTATTGTTAGAGAGAGGGGAAGGGAGGGAGAAAAAGAGGGAGAGAAACATCAGTGTGGTTGCCTCTCATGTGGCCCTGACTGGGGAACTGGCCCGCAACTCAGACATGTGCCCTGACTGGGAAACAAACCGGTGACCCTTTGGTTCAAAGTCTGTGCTCAGTCCAGTGAGCTATACCATCCAGGGCTGATCACTTAATTAAAAAAAATTATTATTTTTTTTTTAAATTGTTCTTTATTGTTGACATAGCTCCAGGGTTTTTTTTTTTAAAGATTTTTATTTATTTATTTTTAGAGAGGAGAGGGAGAGAGAGAGAAACATCAATGTGCGGTTGCTGAGGGACATGGCCTGCAACCTAGGCATGTGCCCTGACTGGGAATCGAACCTGCGATACCTGCTTCGCAGCCCGCGCTCAATCCACTGAGCTATGCCAGCCAGGGCTAAAAAAAATTATTTTTAAATGCTCAACTAATACTGTACTATATAACTTTTTTCTTTTTAAATTTTTGTTCAATTATAGTTGTCCCCATTATTTAATCCTGTCCTACCACCCCCCATTGTCTGTTCATGGGTCCTTCATACATGTACCTTCATTTCACCCTTATACTTCTTTCCCTGTGTTCCTCTCCCCACAACCCTACTGCAAGTTTGTTCTTTATTTACATGTCTCTGGTTCTTTTTTGCTTTTTTTTGGTAGATTAGGTTCTATTTATAGATGAGATAATAAGGTATTTGTCTTTCACCACCTGGCTTATTTCACTTAGCATTATACTCTCCAGTTCCATCCATGCTGTCACGGAAGACTAGGAGTTCCTTCTTTATTTCTGCTGCATAGTATTCCATTGCGTAAATGTACCAAAGTTTTTTGATCCACGCATTTACTGATGGGCACTTAGGTTGCTTCTAGCACTTGGCTATTGTAAATGGTGCTGCTGTGAACATTGGGGTGCATAGGTTCTTTTGGATTGATGTTTCAGGGTTCTTAGGATATAATCCCAGCAGTGGAATTGCTGGGTCAAAAGATAGTTCCATTTTTAGTTTTCTGAGGAAATTCCATACTGCTTTCCACAGTGGCTGCACCAGTCTCCAATCCCACCAATAGTCGAATAGGGTTCCCTTTTTCTCCACAATTTTACCAGCACTTGTTTGTTCATTTACTATCATTCTGAGTTGTGTGTAGTGGTATCTCATTGTGGTTTTATTTTGCATCTCTCTGATGGCTAGTGATGCTGAGCATCCTTTCATATATCTGGGCCCTCTGTATGTTCTCCTTGGAGAAGTGTCTGTTCAGGTCCTTTGACCATTTTTGTAATATATTTTATTAATTTTTTTAAAAATTTATTTTTTCAGAGAGAGGGGAAGGTAAGGAGAAAGAGAGGGAGAGAAACATCAATGTGTGGTTGCCCCTCGCATACCCACAATTGAGGACCTGGCCGCAACCCAGGCATGTGCCCTGGCTGGGAATCGAACCAGTGACACTTAGGTTCACAGGCCCGTGCTCAATCCACTAAGCTACACAAGCCAGGGCTTATTTATTTTTATTTTTATAGAGAGGGAGAAAAACATCAATGTGTGGTTTTGTCTCACACATCCCCTACTGGGGAACTGGCCTATAACCCGGGCCTGTGCCCTGACTGGCAATTGAACCAGCAACTCTTTGGTTTGCAGGCCTGTGCTCAATCCACTGAGCCACACCAGCCAGGGCCCTTTGCCCATTTTTTTGTTGGCTTGTTTGTCTTCCTGGCGTGGACTTGTGTGAGTTCTTTATATTTTGGAGATCAAACCTTTGTCTGAGGTATCATTGGGAAGTATATTTTCCAAAATGGTTGGTTCCCTTTCCATTTTGCTGATGTTTTCCTTAGCTGTGCAAAGCTTTTGAACTTGATGAAGTCTCATTTGTTTATTCTTTCTTTTATGTCCCTTGCTTTACGGGACATATCTGTGAAAATATTGCTGCACAGAATATCAGAAATTTTTTTGCCTATGTTCTCCTGTAGTACTTTTATGATATCATGACTTATAATTTTTTCATTCATCTTGACTTTATTTTTTTGTATGTAGTAAGTGGGTGGTTGAGATTCTTTTTTTCTTTTTTGTTTTAATGTAGCTGTCCAGATCTCCCAACACCATTTGTTGAAGAAGGTCTTTTCACTCTATTTTATGCTCCTGTCCCCTTTGTCAAACATTAATTGACCCTAGAGACTTGGGTTTACTTCTGGGCTCTCTGTTCTGTTCCATCAATCTATGTTTCTTATACCAGTACCAGGCTGTTTTTATTACAGTGGCCCTGTAGTATAGTTTGACATCAGGTATTGTGATCGCTCCTACTTTGTTCTTGCTCTGAATTGCTGAGGCTCTTTGGGGTAGTTTATAGTCATCGCTTCATTTTTATTAACTTATTCAACCCTCTCAGTAATTCCTTTTGCAATAAGGAAACCAAGTCACTGAAAGATCAACTAGGTTTGTCAAGGTATAGCTGGTATAACTGTGATCCAAACTGAGATCTCTATAATTGCAGAACCTGAACTCTTGAAACCTGCATTGTACATGTATTGTACCGGACATGGGAAGACAAAGGTTACATCTTTTCTTTGTTAGAAGAGAGGAAATGCATTTTCACTAAGTTCAGAGGGGAAGGAATTGCCAGTGAGTATGATAGACGATAAGAAATTTATTGTAAAAAAAAAAAAAGGAAAATACTTGGTGGTAGATTACCTTGTTTGTGAATATTGACTTGTAAAACAGTAATTGGGGATTAGGTAAGTTGTCACAGGACTTGATTTGACTTAAAACTAGTTTTGAAATCCAAATATTATGTCATGTGAGATATGGTATGTTAGTGATGTGCAGGAGTAAATAGATGTTTGTAAGACCCAATTTCACCAATAAGGAGGCATTCAGTGACAAGGACTATTTGGATTTAGGAAATCATTTTAGGGAGGAAAACACCCTAAACAGACTTGGAGGCTTTGAGATAGAGGGGAGCACTTTCAGTTCCCATCCCTGCAGTGTCAGGACTTCGCTGGGTTTCAAGGTAAGAATATCTGTCCAGAGTGTTTTGTGACCAGGGGCTGCATGTGGAAACTGGAAATGTGGGGCTTGCAGATTTTGGCTATTAAGGATGTTCTGCACAGCAGGAGAGTGCCAGTGTGGTAGTCAGAAGAAATTATAGTGTTCCCTCCTGAGATCAGGAATGAGAAAAGGATAGAAGAAATAAAGCTGCCATTATTGCAAGTCATCCTGATTATGTAATTGAAAAGTCAAAGGAACCAAGAAACAATTAGGTATGTGTAAGTTTTGCTAAGTTGTTGGATTCAGGAGTCAAATAAGAGTAGATTTATTTGTATATGAGAACCAAACCATTTTTAAAATAAAGTACCATTACAAATAGCATAAGGAATCAAATGTATTTTTAAAATTTTTTGAAAAGGACTTTATTTTTTAGAGAGAGGGAGGGAGGGGGAGGGAGAATGAGAGAGGGGAAGGGAGAAAGAGAAGAAACATCAATATGTGGTTGTCTCTCCAGCACCCCCTAGTGGGGGATCTGGCCCATAACCCAGGCATGTGCCCTAGACTGGGAATCAAACTTGGGACCCTTTTGTTCACAGGCTGGCACTGAATTTACTGAGCCACACCA
This sequence comes from Tonatia bakeri, assembly GCA_004024845.1. Taxonomy (NCBI): domain Eukaryota; kingdom Metazoa; phylum Chordata; class Mammalia; order Chiroptera; family Phyllostomidae; genus Tonatia; species Tonatia bakeri. Next base: position 18,248 of record PVIA01011373.1, read on the forward strand.
GCCAGGGGAAAATATCAATTCTGTTACTAAATTTAATGAAAGAATCTTCCTGGTGTGGCTCAGTGGGTTGGGTGTCATTCTGCAAATCAAAGGGTAGCCAGTGCCATTCCTGGTCAAGGTACCTTTCTGGGTTGCAGTTTCTTTCACACATGGGTGTTTTTCCCCCTGTCTGTCTTCCTGGCTCCCTCAAAAATAAAATCTTTTCATAAATTTAAAATAATTGCATTCCAGTTAAACTTAGTACACAATAGCACATCAGAGGTGACTAGTAAGGGGTTTGTAGTCACATGGGTCGGTGTAAGTAGATACTTCACTGTTTTGATCTTCTGTCAATGAGCATGATATGAGTAAGATAGATTGAGATTACAGGAGATAATATTAGTACCAATACCTTGCATGTAGTAATAATAGAAGAAAAGTTTGAGCATTTACTTTATCTCAGATATGTTTCTAAGTGAGTAATGTATACTGCCTAAATTTTAACTCATAATGTACATAAAAGGCACATAGATTGTTTGTATTTCCTTGTTTTGCAGCATTAAGGATTGGATGTATAGAAAGGGTAAAGTCAAACAGCTTACCTGTTGGTTTTTAAAAATAACACCACTGGGCTATAATGAACAGAATTGCAATAATTTATAGTATACACGTTAATGCTGTGCAATCATTGCCACCATCAAGATAACCAATATTTCCATTCTCATGAGTTTTCTCGAGACTTTATGCTGTGCTACAGCTGTTTCCATCCCTAGACAACCAGTCATTTCCTATCTATCACTACAAAGTACTGTGCATTTTATAGAAACTTACAGAGATATACCCATTTTGTCTAGTTTTTTAGTTGTTTAAATGAGAGAGAGTTAAATGAGAAAGTAAATCAAGGCTGGTTCCTATTACTCCATTATGGCGAAATCAAGAGCTACTTTTTCTTACATTTCATTTTAGTTCCTGTCTCAATATTTTTGCTTAATTAAAATGACATAAGAACAACCCAAATAGTGCAACTGACATAGAAAATCTTCCCATATTCCTCAGTTTCGCATTGTTTTAAGTATTCTTCTATGAAGAACAAAACCTACCAGCACTTATGTCATTTCTTTACATCCTTGGAAAAAATGCCTTTAGACCCTTGAATTTATCAGAGAGCCAGTGACATATAGAATATGTGAACTAGTATCTCACGGTTGTTTAATTATCATTTCCACATCTGTGAGTTGTGTGGATCACATGCCCATATCCTTGACTCATTTGCCTATTGGGTTGATTGTCTTTTTCTTTGTGATTTATAGGCATTTTTCATAAGATTTTGAGTCCTTATATTTCCTAGGTTATATGAATATCATATCCAAGACTATTGCTTTTCTTTTAACTTTGTTATAGTGTTTATTTTCATACATAACCATGGTTATATCCCACTTAAATTTCATCAGTGTATTTTATGCTGTTTCCATTTTCCTTAAGAATTCCATTCTGATCAGAAACCCTGTATTGTATTCTATTGTTTATTTTTTACTTGTTTTATAAGTTAAAGTTTTTGGGGTTACATTGGTTAATAAAATTTTATCCTCCAAGCGTACAATTCTGTAATCCAGCATCTGTGTATGAATAGTCCATTCATCACCACAAATGAAGTCGCCTTCATCACTGGCCCCTCCCCCCAATCCTCACATTACCATCTTATATTTTCCCCTGTACTTACTTTTCTTCTGCTATTCACCATAGTATTGCAGAACATTTTTAAAAACACTTACATCTTTAATGTATCTGGAGTTGACTTCTCATTTTTGGAAAATTAATTGTCACTGCATTAGGTCAATAGATCCATTCTTACTGGTTTGCAATAAAAAAAAATCAGTGGTCAAAATAGAGAAGCTGTTTGTAATTGGCATAACTGAGACTGCAAACAAAGCAGTTTCTGCATTTTGTTCCACACTTGTTAAGTCTTGTGTTGTTGCTGATAACCATGCTAATGGGTGCAGGGCAAGCTCATTGCGGTTTTGATTTTTCCCATGATTAGTGAGGTTGATCATCTTTTTCCTGTACATCTTGAACAGTTGTATGTATATATACAAGTGTTCAAGATGTACAGGAAAAATATCTATTCTGGTCGTTTGCTGATTTAAAAATGGAATTACTATTTTTTCCTATTGTGTTATATGAGTTGTTTATATATTTCGTACATCCACTCTTTCAGATACATAATTTGCTAATATTTTCTCCAATTCCACAGGTTGATTTTTTTCCATTGTGTTGACTGTTTCTTTTGCTATACATGAACTTTGTAGTTCCACCTATTTTTCCTTTTGAGACTTAAGCTTTTGGTGTCATATCCAGAAAGTCATTGCCAAGACCAATCTGAAGGAGTGGTTTTTTTTCCCCTGACATTTCAGTTTTTATATTGAAGTCTTCACACCAGTTTGAGTTAATTTTTTGGGAATAGTGTAAGACAGGGGTCCAATTTCATTCTTTGCATGTGGTTTTCCAATTTTCCCAGCATCATTTATTGAAAACATTATCTTTTCCCCATTGATTATACTTGCCTCCCTTGTAAAATATTTATTAACCATATATGTAAGGTTTTATAACTGGACCTCTGTTCCTTTATGCGTTTTATGATATGTGTTGGTCAAGTCATCTAAAATCATCACATTGTATACCTTAAGCTTACATGATGTTGTACATCAGTTGTATCTCATAATTTGAAAAGTTTTTTAAAAACAAAAAGACAGCAGTTTCATTGTGCGATCCTATGTTTGGCCTCTAGACAATATGTGTTTTATTTTTTTCCAATTAAGATCCCATATATTGTTAGGTCTACTTCTAGATTATCTTTTCTGTTTCTCATGGTCTAATCCTTTGTCTGTATGTCAGAACTGTTGTGTTTTAATTGTATGATGTGTACAACCCTGTACGTGATAGGGATAGTCTGTATGATTTATTTTTTTAGGATAATCTCAGCTATCCTTCAAATGTTTTTATATGAACTTTAAATTAGTTTGTAGAACTAGAAATTTGCTTTTGTTAGTTGGAATTGTATTCAATTTTTTTCATCCATTTAGGGAGGAATAGCTATTGTAATGATTATTGTGCCCTTCTATCCTCCTATCCTTGTACATGTTCATGTATTTATTTTCATATTAATTAATACAACTTGCATTAATTTAAGCATAATCTGCACATGGATATGCACAGTTTATGTGTGAATGTAGACAGTGTAGAATACCTAAAACAATCTTACAAAGTTACAGATTTAGAGGATTTATGCTACTTGACTTTAAGACTTACTACAAATCCATAGTAGCAGGAGTAGTAGTAGTAGTAAAGTATTGAGTTTACTCAGTAAAAAGGAAAGGAGAATCCAGGAAAAGACTCTGACATGTATGGCCAATTGTTTTCTGACAAAGACAGCAATGCAATTCAATAGGAAGAGGTAAGTATTTTGAAAGCATGGTGCAGGAACAAGTGAATATGGAACAAATTATAACTCATACCCGATACCATAGACATTAACCTGAAATCAGTCACAAACATAATAAAGGGGAGAGTTAGATGCCTCTTATAAAGGTCCTAGAAGAAAACCTTTTTTAAGGGGATATCTTTGCCACTTTGGACAAAAAAATATTTCTTAGAATTCAATAAGCAATAATCCTAAAAAACAAATGATTATAATCTACACTTAAGAAAATTTAAAATTACCATGAATCAAAAGCAGTATTAATCAAATGAGAAAGCAAGTCAAACACTGGGCTAAAAATAATCTCACTATATGTCCTACAAATCATTTTCATCAAGAATATATAAAAATATACAACAACACTAAGGTAGAAGCCCTGCCTGGGCAGATCAGTTGCTTGTAGCATCATCCCTTACATACAGTGTGGGAGTATCCAACCCATGGGCTGCGTGGGGCCCAGGATGGCTATGAATGTAGCATAACACAAAAATCATAATTTACCTAGAAGCTTTCTTTCTTTTTTAACTCAACAGTTTTCGCTAGTGTTTATGCCTTTAACGTGTGGCCCAAGACAACTCTTCTTCCAGTGTGACCCAGACATCCCAGAAGGGTTTGATCTCTGATTAAGGCACATACGGAGGGCACCAGAGTATGGGCACTAGGTTTGATCCCTGGTTAAAGTGCATTCATAGGTCGTGGTTTCCTTCTGTGGTTGGGGCTAGTAGAACAGCCAACGGAATGATGTTTTTCAGATAGATGTTTCTATGTGAAACATAAACAAGGGAATTGAATTTTTAATTCAATTGTATATTGACATATTTAGATACTTGTTTCTTATAAGGGAGTTTTAGCATTTATATTTGAACATATTATGGTACAAATCATTTTTTGTAACAAATAATTACAAAACACAAGAACAGATGTATTTCAGGTGTTACCCTGAATGTATAATGTGCATCCTCATAGTTCCCTCAAAAATTTGGAATAAAAAGTGCACATCAGACACTGAAAAATAGGAGTATTTTATTGTCGACACCATTATAGAGATCCCTGTTTTCCTCTTTCCTCCCAGTACTCCCTCTCTTCCCCCTCGTCACGACATTGTTATCTTGTGTCCTTGGGCTGTGCGTATATACATGTGTGTTCTCTGGCTGATGTCTTCCAGCCCTCGGCCCCCATCCCCTTTTCCTTTAAGGCCCCCTTCCATTTTCACAACTAGCAATGGCTGGTTGAGTCTTTCCAGCTGCCATTTCTGTTTGTATTTTTTTTTTTTGCCTCCCTTTTTTGTTTACACTGAGCCATCTGAGATAATCCAGGATAACACCATTTACCTCTCTACAATGTGACTGTAAGGCCTGAATGAGACAGTAAAAGTACTAGTGAAATATTAATAAGCATCCAAATCTTACTATTCAAGATGCAGAGTAATCCAAACACATTGCATTGTTTCCTTCCTCATGACTGGGGTCATGGTGAAAAGCTTTTTGTTAGAGGTCCGTGGTGGCTTCTGGCCACTCAAAATATTAACAGTTTCATGTGTTTTGGGCTCCTCCAGACCTATTGTTTATTCCTCTGTTCATTTGTAACTTGTGCTTCAAAAGGTTCAGTGCTATTAAAACAAGTGTGTGTGTTTTGTCTTCATGTTGTTTTACACAGTCTTGGTTTATAAATGTCTGGCAATGGGAACCTTTTCTAAGCTCCTTGTTGACACCTCATACTACAAGCACACTCACCTTGCACACTATTTCAGGGAGCAGGCACGTTGACATATTAACTGATTAGGCCTGAGGTAATTCTGTGATTTACAAACCACAGATCTGAATCACAGAAACCAATTTACAGATTGGATTGCAGTCTTCGAAAATGTTCCTCTACAGAAATTTGTTGCTTGAAGTGGAGCATTTTCTTTTCTGTAACCTCCATTGCAGTGCTGGGATGTTCGATTCATTCTGCCTTGCTCTCAAATGTGTGAATTTATTTCGCCTTGGGGTAGAAAAGGTGTTACTGGCTACATCGCTAATAAATCTGGTGAATACCAGTATTGTTTCTTTCCACAGGGTCAGACATAGACAGTGCCCCCTTTTTATTATAAAATCTTAAGCATGTAATTCTGTAACATAACAGTATCACACTTAAGTACACCACATGCCATTTTAGATGAAATGTTCAAATTAAAACTATAAATTATTATACCCACTTATAACTCTGCCAACCACATTCAAATGAGTGTTACTTCTGACAGACCCTGTACTTTCAGTTCTGGTACACTTCTAGTGGCAGAAAGTGTCAGTGGACCACAGGTGGCTGCTTTTCCCTCTTTACCCTAACCCTCCCCTCATATCTTAGTAGCATAATTACGTGATACTCCTTTTTAGACTGATCACTGATATATATGCCTTTAGTATTATTTACTCTGAATTTCCTTTGAACAAAATAATGAGTTCCATTTCCTTTTAGTCATATTCTGTTTGATCCAGTTAGCCCTTTGAAGACTGTCAGTGGAAGTATGTAAATGGTGTGTGGGGATAAGCTTAGGTTTTTTTAACATCAATCTTTTAGGCATATTCATCTGTAACAAACAAAGCTTTTTCTTATGTCTCATCTTTTCATATCTGGTTAACACTGATTAGTCTTCAGTCCTTAGCTGTGGTTCACTGCTGTATACGTTGTTGCTGCTTCTGGTATTGCATTTGTAAGTGTCCCATGTGTGTGCAGAAGCTGTAAAGGAAATGTTTTCATGTTTATATTTTAAGTATAATATTTAATAAGAACATTCCCTTCTACATAAAGGAATTGAAAATTGAGCAATAATGACACAAAGTTATTAATGTTGAGTTATAATTCAGTTATGTAAGAGTGAAGATGTAGTCCCAGCTGGTGTGGCTCAGTGGATGGAGTCAAAAGGTCGCAGGTTTCGTTTGCAGTCCAGGCACATGCCTGGGTTGCGAGCCTGGTCCCCATTTGGGGGCACATGAGATGCACCCACACACTGATGTTTGTCTCCCTCTCTTCCCCTCTCTTTAGAAATAAGTAAATAAAATCTTAAAAAAACAAATTTAACAGAAGATTGGAGGGGTAGACATAGTATGCTATATACTACAGGTGGCAAACACAAGGCCCGTGGGCCAAATCCGGCCCTTGACCTTGTTTTATCCGGCCTGGCACCTTGTTTCCACCCAGCAGCAGCACCAAGCTCTCCCCTAACTGTTCAGGAGTTGTTACATTTATACAGTCCTAAAGTTACATCCAGCTCTTGGAAGGCAGCGGCGAGGCTGATGTGGCCCCTGATGAAAATGAGTTTGCCGCCCCTGCTTTATACAGTTCAAAAAGTTGTTTTTATTTTAAACTGAGGTCTGATTCTCTTTGGTTAGATCTCCGCCATGTACAGCTGGAGGAAAACATACTAGTCTGTACATTTTTTTGCTAATTATAACATCTTAATTAATCTTAATTAACTAGATTGGGTTTTCTTTGAAGTATCCAGAAATGAAGTGAATCAATAACTTTCTTCAGCCTTTGTGGCTCAGCATTCCAGGCCTGCAGCGCAGGCCCATGATGGCCTCTTGCCTGACAGATCCCCGCTTCATTGTGCAGAAAGTCTGTATGTGGCACATTCAGTGTTTTCAGTGCCCTCTGGAGCACTGGGTTGACAATAGAGTGAGTCTGAGAGAGGTCTGTAATTGGCTGACCAATTATTGTGCTGCCGTACGACTCCATTCACACAGAACAAAATGGAATTGTACAAACCCCACTTTGCATCTAGCCAAGTTTTGGAAGGTGTAAAACAGGCATTGGCATTGGTCTGTGGTGTCAGCAACAGAATGCTGAGGGCACTAGTGTCAACCTGCTGCTGTGTAATAGTTCTAAGAAAGGTGTTAATTTATATTTCTTTTGCGAATGTCACTCTTTAAAAGTCATTGCTCTCTGTTTCTCAGAGTTTTCTGCTTCAAGCTTCTTGACACATTTGAAGTCATAAGACTTTCGCTTATCACGTCGGCCATGTCAACAACTTCTATGATGATGTCACACAACTGTAGATTGATAACAGTGATTTTATTTTTTCACAAAATGAGGCTGGACAGTATCTTCTGGGTTTAACGTGGTTGGGGACTTTGTATTGCTGTATACCTGAATTCTGCAAATTACTGAGACTTGACGTATGAAGCTGTAGCATTTTGTTTTAACTGTTGTCTGCGTGTACTTTTGAAAAGTTAAGTAGTAAGGAACGGAATTTCTTCTGGGCTGTCTGTCATCCACACAGTAATAACTCACAGTCTAAGAGGGTATTGAACTGGGACATGTAATCATATTAGAGGAGGATGCTTGATGGCATGAGGTTTGGGTTTACTTCCAGCTCTTCCATGCAACTTCAGAAGAGCATGGAAAAAATCAATTACTCTCTTATGTGTTTAAGTTCTGGTGTCTCAATAGTCGGGGTGATAGATATAACCTGTCCCGTTGGATATGTGACACAAAAGCCTTCTGAAAGAATGAACGCTATGGGGACAAGTGTAATTGAACGACAATGAAAAAAATTAAAGAAAGGATGAATGCTCTACAATAGTACCTATTGTTTTTGAAGTACTTCGAATGTATAAATAACTTGTAATGGAAGACACATAACAACCTGGGTAATAGGTGCTATCATCATCTCCCTTTTCTAGATGCAGACACTGTGGCAAAGGTTCAAATTCAGACTTTGTGCCCAGCTTGTCAGGTGCCGGAGTCTATGCTCAGAACCCCGACACTGTAGTGTTTGGACAGAGGAAGGGTGATTGCTTGCCTTTCCCGTGAAGAGGTTTCCTTAGTCTCTTCCCATAGTCAAAATTCAGACGTAATCATTGATTTGTTTTCTCAGTAGAAAGGATAGTTGGCATTTCCCATGTAGGATCCTGACAGCAAATGAGAAACATTTAGGGTTCTGCTGATAGAAACCTCGGTCTCAGTACATTGTAAGTACACAGCTTCCTAGGCCCTTCCAGTACAGATTCTGATTTACTTGGTTAAGGGTGATGCGTGAGATTGTAAGTCTTAAAAGCTTCCAGCTGACTTGGTGAGTTCTTTGTGATGATTGTGAAATTAACTGAACTTTAGAAGGATTGTACCCAGCGTGCTAGCCTCACTTATACATCAATCTAGCCGCTGAACTAAATGTCTTAGATGAAATTATTGTTTGATAGAAGTTCAGCAAACGTCTCACCCCACTTCTCTAAAATGGGAAGGAATTCTAAATGCTGCACCTATGGAGTGATTAGTATGAAAAATACACTCCATGCCTTTCCATGGTCACAAAATTGATGTATATATTAGGAAATGTCATGCCGCCAAATGTTGATTAACACATTATAAGAAAAACCATGAATTTGCATGATCTAAATAGAGATGTCAGACTCTGGAAAAAAATGTTTTTTGTTGGAATTGTTTCAGTATCTTGAAATAGGCACAGTGTTTCTTTAGCAACTCTGTTATTAGTAAAGATCAGAAATGTGTCTTTGGAGACTGAGCTTATGGCAAAATGTCAAAGGGATGGCTGTCATTGACATACATAATGGCCTTGGGCAAGGCATGAAACCCCTTTCTGTCCATCTCATCGTTTCTCATCTGGGCCCACAGCATTGCCATTATGTGAAGGGAAAGGGTCATTTGTTAATCAGTGCATGGGATACATCATCATTTTTAAGTAAAAATTTAGCTCATTATTGTCTGCTGAAATGAAGAAATAATGTCAGCTTATTTTCTTGTTGCTTAAGTGTCTCTTGGCAACTGACATGGTAGGAAATAGACCTGAGCTCCAAGCACAATTTCCATTGCAAGTTGTGTCTGATAGCATTGTTACACCAAAGCCCAGAGGAGTGAGCTCCCATAAAAGGTCCAGCAAGGGGCTCCTTACAGTCTCTACGTCAAGCACTGATTGATACTTATTGAATATCAGGATCATAGGTTACATTTCCTGATGAAGGAACATATTCTAAAAGGGGCATGGCTTACTTGGGTTTGTTCTCAATGCAGCTTAGCAATTGACTTCACTCTTAAAGCAGGGGCTGCCCCTTCTGTCCAGTTTAATCATTTATACTTGACATAATTTCTGTCTCCTTTTGAACTTTGCTCTTCATAAGCACTCTCCCCAATAAAAGTATAATGTGAAGGAGTACACAACCCCATTGTAGACTATAAAATTCTGTTCAGTTTAAAGTAAGGATTATATGCCACAAATTCTACACAGGGTAAATAAGTCCTTCTTGTCATGTATAACTCTTTCTCATTAAGGGATATTTGAATGATTCTTCAGGAGTCTTGCCCTGCAAAAACTTCTGTTAGTGCCTGTCTGTCCCCTTGTGTGTGTCCTGCATTGCATGTAGTTCCATTGCTTTGGTCTTGCTCTTATCCCTTTAAAAGAGTAAAACTCATAGTCTGCATAGGTGTTTTTTCTATACCCTTTAATTGAGTTCTCAGTTCTTAGTGATAAGAACTTATATAAACAACCAAATATCCTCTTCATGGCACTGGATGTTGCCAAGCATTTTAGCAGTCTGTCCAATCTCAGCACTGCATTATCTTCTCCCTGTCAAGCTCAGTATTTCATCTTTTACACCAGCGTTTGGGGGTAGACTCACCTTCTTGCATGCAGGCTAAACTGATGTAGGGTGTTCTGTGTAAGTAAGGCGATATTAGACATTTTAGATGTAATCACTCAAGTCCCAAAACTGAATGTGTCAGAATAGCACTTTGATGTGCAATATGGGTGGTAAAAAAAATAAAACCTGAAAAACTGAAGAGGTTTGAGTACTTCTGAGGAAATATGCGAGGCATGCCTCTAACTGGATGAAAAAAAAACTAAACCTAGAAATAAAAATGATGAGAGCTGATAGTAATTAAGGGGCAATTTCACTGAGATGGAGTTTTAAAGTCCAGTGTTGCATTTACTAACTGTGGCCGTGGGCAACCCACTATATGTCTCTATGCCCCATTCTTTTCATCTGCCAAGTTGGGGATACAGTTAGTACCTTCCCAATATGGACATTGTGAGAAGTAACTGCATTAATGTATTTTAAGCACTAATAACAGTACCCGTCCAGGAGTACTTTATGAATATTGGCTACTTTTATTAGCAGTTTGGAATTCAAAGACTAGGCAAGCCTGATGCCCCTCCTTTGGGTATAAAATCTGTGGGACTCAAGAAGCAGAATATTTCTAAATCTTATTTCAAATGAAGACTTAGATTCTGTGAGAATAAAGAGGGAGCTCATGTTCCTATATAATGTCTTGTTTAAAAAAATTTAAGGCCTGGCTGCTGTGGCTCAGTGGATTCAGTGCTGGCCTTCAAACAAAAATGTTACCAGTTTGACTCGGGGTTAGGGCACATGCCTGGGTTGCGGGCCAGGACCCCAGGTGGCACAGTGCACACAAATCCACTGATCTGTGTTTCTCTCAGACATCGATGTATCTCTCCGATCCTATATCTCTAAAAATACTTTAATAAAATCTTAGATTTTGAAATAAAGATTGTATATTTAAGGTACCACATGATGATTTGTTACACATTAACACAGTGGATATGCCAGGCACAATGAGAATAAAAACCCAGCATGATCTAACTTAAATGTGAAATCTAAAAAAGTCAAATCCATAGAAGCGCAGGGGTGGGGAGAGTCAGGGAAAATAAGGAGATGTTGGTCCCCAATGATGTTTGATTTTCCTTCTGCCTCAGTGCACTCAGTTCATTGACCCTAAGAAGGGCTGAGAAAAGGAAAATTTTATTTATTTTCAGTTTGTAAACAGAGCCATTCATTCCTTAAATGAAGACCCAGGGCACCAGGCCTGCCCCTTGGTATGCTAAAGAGATAAAGACGATGTCTGATTTTCTAGCCTATTTGCCTTGCTAAGTACTCTAAAAAGCTGTTTTAAATTCCTTTCCCTTTGTAATCACATGTACTCCGAAATACATGAACACCTTTGGTAGAATCCACAAAAAGCGCACTCCTCTGCGAATGGATAGGTGATGTAATGTTATTTACTTCAGAATAGGCACCATGTACATTGTAAGGCTTATGACTGATCTCAGAGTTCTTGCTCTTGGAGTATAATTTACTGTTAAATCATTCCTTCTGTGAATTCTCATCATTTTACTAGTAAATGGAGTCAGCCCAAGGTCTCTACCTTCTTTGGAGCAGATGTAGAATGTGAATATTTTCCTATATATGGGGAGTAAATATAAAGTAAGAAGCACATTTGGTTGCATGGGCTATGAACTGTGTCCTCTCATTTTATAGTGATGGATATGATGGCAAAGTGATTCCAAGTTCAATGACGTAAGTTCCATTTTTAAATACGCCTGGCAGGGTGTTAAAGGTTCTGGGTATATCATCCCCAATGTCACCCTGTTGCTATTTGAAATGGAAATAACACATGATTAAGGAAGTAGCATCTGCTAATTAGCACAAATAAGAATACTTAGCAAATAAAATGATCTTCCTTATTATTTAATTCGAAGGGTGTTTTAATATTTTAAATGTCTTCCTGAGACACTTTGTTCTGAACTGTGCTTGGTTACAACAGAACATGAGGAAATATCAAATACCCTCTGGTGAATGCTAAGTGCAGTTTTCCTTGAGTTAATGATTATGGATGTTGATTGAGGTCAGAAGCTGCCCACGGGGTAAAGAAGAATCCTCAGTGTTCTGGGCAAAGGTGTTTCCTGTGTGGTCTTCTTCCTTAGCTCTTCTCACACTGGAATGTTCCTCCCTAATTACTCATTCCTCTACGCAACCCTGCTAAAGTTTGGACACCGGGAAGGCAGTGTGTGTGTGTGTGTGTGTGTGTGTGTGTGTGTGTGTGTCTCACTACTGCTTCCTCAGTGGGTAGGATGGGGTCTGAGGGAGACTTCAGTCCATGTGTGATTATCTCCTATTCAGGAACATTGGTTCACAGTGGAGTGCACGGCAGGGCATAGAGTTATTTATACAGTGTCGCGCAACCTTGCACGTTTCCTACGATGCTGTGTTATTTTCATAAGTACTAGTTTTTTTTTAATGTCAGCACTTTTTTACTTGAAATTCACTCAAATCTTGCTTTGTTTCTATTTATATGGATGGAGGCACTTCAACCACTCCTTATCTCAACATATTTCTCGACTTGCTTAGATCGTGCTGCATTATTGGATTTTGTTAGATGAAGACGAACCAGGTAAACCACAAAAGCATCACTTACATGAATATGTGTTATAACAAAGAAGAACATATGAAACTGCATGTGCCTCATGTTTGAAATACGTGGGTAAGAGAATGGTGTGGTGGTTGCCTGAAGGGTATGTTTTACCAAAGGTGATAGTCCTAAAATGACAGTAGTGAGACAGTGATGTGAAGGACATGGGATTTAAAACATGAAACTCCCCGAGAACAAGTTAAGAGGTTTGTCAGGAAGCACCACAGCTGTTCCTTTGCTTCATTTTCAGCTTCCAATTTCCACCATGTCATGGGGAATTGAATCAGGAAATAGTCCAGGAAGTGTGACTTGGATTTCCAGTAACAGGTTCTTTCCACCCCCTGAAAACAGATTTCCTAAAAGAATAGGCAATAAACGGAAACCTTTTTCTCTTCCAGAGACAGCACACTAAATGGTGCTGTTGAATCTAGGAGCATGCCTGTGAAATTATTTTAGTATTGTATTCATGAAAGATATAAAATCAGTGCCCACAATATTGTGGTTTTATAAACATCACTTCTTAATCTTTTAAAAAAGTAGATTTGAACAATCATGGAATGTGTGTTCCTGGGTTAAATAAAAGAGATTTATTTATTTCCAAAATAATTTAAAATATGTGTACCATTTTTACCTCATTTAGGTTTATTGTTTTTGAGTCAATGGTAAAAATATATGGTGCTACAGAATCCTAAAATTCCTACATTTTTTCTCTTGAATCTGTAAAACTGGCAGGATTTCTTTTTGAGAGCATGCATTTAGAACATCTCTTCCCCTTTACCTGTAGGACAAATGGTATACCGACGGCCTCTCTCCATCTTCCAAATAGGTGCTATTTTGTATGTTAACACTTTTAAACCGCTGCTTCTATACTCACAGCTAGTGATTTTGTACCTCACACCAACTCAGGCTTTTTTTTCATGAGGCTTGTGCCTTTCAAACTGACATTTACATTGGGGACTAGATCAAGGCTCAGCTTCAGCCTCCTGGAATTTGTCATAGGTTATCATCAAAATGAGACATTACGGTAGGCGTGTTATATACATGCTTTCAGGAAAGACAGGAATTGATGCAGACAAGAGGTACCTAGAGGTCAACATTAGGAGGACAAAGTTAAGGGCAGAATTATGCCCAGAAACTTAGGAATGTGGATTTCAAGGAAGGCATGTGGCTCCCAAGTCACTGAATGCAGATAGAAATTATTGTAGGAGATTCTGAGGGTATTTGAGGAGATTTCTCCTTGTATTTGAGGAGATTTCATCTACAAAACCAGTTAGATTGACTTCACACTTTAACCTGATGCAGCTGTATAAGTAGTCCTGAGAATCCCACTTGTGCTAAGCAAAACCTTAGAGTAGTGAGTGAATCAGTCCCATCTAAATGATCTCCCTATGTTGCGTGTTGTTCTAGTTCCTCTTTCATCAAATCCCTACTCTACAAAACACACACACACACACACACACACACACACACACAAGGACTTTCAAGAACAATCAGATAGTGTCACCATGCTGCATGGAAGTTTTCAATGATTCCTCTTGTATTCCAGGAAGACTTCAGAAAGCTTATGAAGGGACACTCGGCCCTTTATGATGGAGGTTGGCCAGCTGTTCTATGCTAATTGTTAAACTTCCTCCCCTTGCTTTCTGTGCTCCCATCAGAAGTAAGGGATCAAGAGTGTTTTGCCCCATTAGCCCTGTGCACACCCTCACCCATAAGCTTGCATTCTGCTCTTTCTTCAGGAGGAAGCTTTTCACATCACCCCTGACTATGTAGTTTCTAATTCATCTTCCACATCTACCCATTTTTACTGATTATGCTTTGCAGAATTTCTCTGGTCTGGATTAAATAGTCTTTTTTAATGTGCTCCCAAAGTACCTTTTAGTTTCCCTACACAAGCCTTCTTCACATCTAATTTTAATTACTTCCTTAAACCACTTTATTGAGGTATGACTGACATAAAAAAGCTGTAAGTATTTAAATGTATACAATTTGATGAATTTGGAAATAAGTATAATACCCATGAAAGCATTATCACAATCTGTGCCATATTCCTGCCAACGGAAATTGTCATCATGCCTTCTTTTATTTATTATTGTTGTTATCATCATTAGTATGACCATTTTACATAAGATCTACTTAAAACATGTAAAATTTTTTACACAGTAACATTTATACATTAGTAGGTGCTCTGCTGTACATGACCAAAACTTTCACCTTTTAAGTGATACCTCCTTGTTCCTCCCTTCCCCCAACCGCTGACAACCATGTTTCTATGAGGCTTTTATAAGTTTGTCTATATGACGTTCATCATGTTAGTTGTATAATGTAGTGTCCTGTGTCTGGCTTGTTTTATTTGTCATGATGCCTTCCAGATTCTACCATGCTGTAGCAAATGGCAAGATGTGTTTCATTTTTAGGCTGAGCAATATTGCAGTGTGTGTATATATCACATGTTCTTTAGCCATTAATCTGACACAATCATCTGTATGTTTTGTGTATCTTGCCTGTTGTGAACAGTGGTGTAGTGAAGGTAGGAGGGAAGGTATTTCTTCAAGATCCTCATTGCAGATATTTTGGATATGTACCCAGAGGTAGGATTGCTATCTCATATGAAAGTTCCAGTGGTGTTGGTCTGAAGATTTATCATGCTGTTTTCCATAATAATGGAACCAATTTACGTTATTGCCTGCAGTGTACAAGAGTTCCCTTTCTTCATATCCTTGCCAAAATTTGCTATTTTTTTTTGTTTTTGATAACAGACACCCTAGCACATGTGTGTGCTGATATATCATTGTGATTATTTTGTGAATTTATTTTTAAGTGTACTTGACATACAATATTACATTATTTTCAGGTGCACAGCATAATAATTTGAATTTTATATACTTTACAAAGAACTGAGCCCAAAACGTCTAACACTTCCCAATATTAGTGACTATTCTCTGCTTTGCTGTACATGCCCATGAGTATTTTTATAACTGGCAATGTGTACTTCTTAATGTCTCACACTTTTGCCAGCCGTCCCCCAAACCCCCTCCCATCTTGCAACCATCAATTTGTTTCTGTGTGTGAGTTGTTTCTATTTTGTTTGTTCATTTACTTTGTTTTTCAGATTCCACATAAAAGTGAGTGCACATGGTATTTTTCTTTCTCTGACTTGTTTCACTTAGCATGGTGCCCTCTAGGTACATCCATGTTGTTGCAAATGTAAGATTCCATTCATTCTTATGGCCAAGTAATATTCCATTGTATGTATGTACTGCCTTGTCTCCATTTATCCCAGGATACTGGTCACCTCTGTATCTTGGCTATTGTAAATAATGCTGCAGTGAACATAGAGATGCATATATTTTTTCAAGTGCATGTTTTGGATTTGTTTGGATAATTAACCAGAAGTGGAATTGCTCGGTCATAGTAGTTGTATTGTTAATTTTTTGAGGGACCCTGATACTGTTTTCCATATTGGTTGCACCAATTTATAGTCCATCCAACAGTATCCCAGGGTACCCTTTTCTCCACATCCCAGCCTATACTTGTTTGTTGATCTGTTGATGGTAGCCATTCTGACAGGTCATATCTCATTGTGATTTTCATTTGCATTGTCTCATGATTAATGACGGTGACCACCTATTCATATACCTTTTGCTCATTTGTATGGGTTTGGAGAAATGTCTATTCAGTTCCTGTTCTTGATTTTTTAATTGGTTAGTTTATGCTAGCATTTCCAATATTGCTCCCCCAAGGAGGAGCACCACACCACTGCTTTTAGTTGGGTGCACCCGGGTTTCCCCATTGTTAGAAGGAGGCTCAGTAGGGCAGGCCTACTGCAACTTGAGAAAACAGATGAGTCTTCTGTCCCTGGGTGATTGGGAATGGGACAGATTGAGCTCTGTTCTTCCCCTTTGTTGTGGAGCCTCACCAGCTACAGGTTCTTGAAAGTTTCCAACTCTTACTGTCCCTTCCCCTTCAGGAACTGAGCTGAGCAGGGAGAGGCCACAGAGACTTCAGTAGAGAGAATAAAATAAGTCTCCCTTTGGGAGTGGTGCTGCTAGAGCCTGCAAGTTGGAGGAGAAGGGTCTTCCCTCTCCCCTCTCCCTCTCCCCTCTTCCAAAGTCTCACAGTTCAATGTCTAAGTGTCTGCCTCTAGTTTCTTCAGAAAAAGAGTGCATCAAAGGCCCCTGTTGGGTACAGTGCACAGTCGTTTCTGCTAGAGATAAATGAGGCTGGGTGGTGTCCTCAGTATTTGCAGGATGGGGTCAGTTCATTCCCCAGGGTGGTGCCGTTAGAGTCACAGTGCCCAGTCCTGGAATGACGTTGCCTGAGGGCCCTGTGAAATACTGGATCAGGACAGCATCCTCAGTAGCTGACCCTCTTCTACCATCTTTACCACCAGAATCTTGCCTTTATGTCCTGAGTTGCCTTCCCTGAACTGGAGTCCTGGGTGCGTGCCCTTGTACAAGCTCCTGTGTGTTAGCCCTTCAAGAGCATACATGGCATTCAAGCCGACTCCCCTTTCACTGTGACATGCTATGCACACCTTGTGCTCTGATTTGTGGATCCTGGTGTGGGGACCCCCATAGTCCTCGATGGGGTCCTCTGTATTGAGATATCCCTCTAGCTTCTCAGCCCCTGCACTTGGGTACAGGTGCCAGCCCTCTGCGTCTTTGCTGTTTTTACCGGTCTCTATATACCTTCATCTCTAAATTCTTGGATATAATACTCCTGTTCACCTGTCCTTAAGTTTGTCATTCAGGTTGAGTGCTAAATGCGTTTTGCCGCCAGGAGAAGAAGGTAAGTGTAGCTTCAACCTGTTGTGCAGCCATCTTGAAAAAAATGTCTCATAATTTCTTATATGATAGGAATCTGTTCTATATCATCTGGTCAATCCCAAGAGTTTTTCAGGTAGTTAGAACATTAATAAAATTATACTCATTACAGTATTTGAATGCTACAGTACAAAATATTTGCAAATCCTGACTTTGAGTTTAATGATTTGTCACCTTAAATATTGCTTGCATTACCTAAATAACTTGTGTGTATTTTGTTCATGTGACACTTTAGCAGGCCTTAAACATTTGCTGAACAGATGAAGTTATTAATCAAACCTAAGAGATTACTATTTTGCTTCAATATTACTACAATTTAAAAAACAAATGTGCTCCTGTTTCTCTGATTTAAAATATTTGACGTTTTCTACATAACCAGAGACATGGAAATAAAGAACAAATCGAAAGTAACCAGAAGGGAGTGGGTAGGGGGATAACAGGGAAATAAGGGGGAGGGTCATCAAGGAACATGTATAAAGGACCCATGAACAAGGATAAGGAGCGGGGAGGATTGAATGTGGGAGGTGGGGGTGGGTAGGGCATTGGGGGAGAGTAATGGAGGGTAAATGGGGACAACTATAATTAAAGAACAGGGAAAAGATAAAAATGAAATGTATTATATCATAAAAATGAAATAAAATATTGGAAGTTTTCTATGCATTTGACATTTGAGCATGCTTCCTTTTTCTTACATTTAGAAATGAAAAATTGCTATGATAAACGGGAAAGAAAAGTACTAGAAGTAATGTCAGTCCGTGAATAAAAAGATATATTAATTTTACAGTCACTGAAAGGCTTTTTTTAAATTTTATTTTAAGTAGACGCACATAAAATAATTTGTATTTAGGATTCAGGTGATGGATTTAATTTTAACAATCACCCTAGTCCCAATTAAATTTCTGACAGAGAGCACCCCATCAAGATTGAAGTTTGATTTTGCAGTCACAGTAAGGAGGAGGCGATTGACTTGAAGGGACCCTGTTGTATCTGTATGTGGATTGGCTATGTAGGCCGTTGAATTATCATCCCTTGAAGGGATTCTATTACCTGTTCAGTTATTGAATGTTTCCTAGCAATTCGGGATCAGAGTATCTGCAGTCACTTCCATTTCTCTAATGGAATGTTTCCTACATTGCGGGTGAGAGTTAGTGCCAAATTGATTTCAGGCAACCCCGCAGAAGTAACACAAATCCCTTGTAACATGAATACCTCTGCTAGAAGAATTACACAGGGGAGGAAGGGAGGATAAACAAAAACACATGCACAAAAGACTGACTTAATTGATTAGTATAGCAGTGTTTTTGTTTGGTAGAATGAATCTTGATGAAGCTTATTTTGATGCTGTTAACTGTGATTGATGAAAATGATACAGCCTACATCTCCAACTCATAACAAACTTTATGAATATAAATTATTAACTGTTCAATAGGTTTCATGTTACTGTAAACAGAATGTTAAACAACTGAACTTAAGTGTGAGTGTTGCTGTAATTTTAGCAGTCTTTGTGAGATCTTTTGTATAGTAATTTACAAAATATCCGTATGTATCTATACTTAATACAAAAATAAGGAAATATAATTTCAACTGTTAAGATAAATGATATGATATATTTTCTGGTGTCAGTGGGCTTGATCAATTCAAGGTTTTATTACCAGTTGTCCAGTAAGAGAGTAACAAAAAATATCTGTGGGCCTCTTTCATATTTTTCTCCTTCTGTTTCTCTGTACTTATTGTGTACACAACCTACTGTATTGTTTTTTGCATGTAAAACTTACACGGGCTGTGACCAAAGACAAAGCCATCTGATTTTATGATCCCCAAACCACAGTTGCTTAGAGACCCAAAATAGAAAGTAATTTCTAGTGAAGTCATCCAAGCTCCAGCCTACGCAGTTCCTTTTTTGCAGAAAATCACTTGGCTAACATTCCAAGCAAGGACCATAAACCAGCCTCACACATAGACGCTTAGGATAAAAATATATTTAGATAGATTGCACGGACTAAAGAGGCCGAAACCATCTGTGTTTAGCAGAGGCGAATGTCATTGTCTTCAACCAAGGCCTGGGGTTGCCAGCCATATCTCAGCATTTAAAGATTCAAAGAGGTGCTTGAACAATTACATGTTCATGTCACGTACAGAAAAGTCATACACATTTCTCCCTCTTATTATAACAGACTTTTAAAAGCAGAGAGAATCTTAGTAATGGTTTCAGAAATAATCTATGTACTTCTCAGTTTTTCCCCCATGCTTCCAACAAATCTGTTAATGGTGCTATTTGAAGCACGCTGTTTTGTAATTGTCTGTTTATTTGTCTGTCTCTTCTCTGCAGGGTGAGCTTCTCCACGTTGGGGACTGAGCTGTATTTTTCCTGTGTTCGTAGGGCCCAGCATTTGGTAAGGGCTCTGCACTTGCTTGCTCAGGTATGTTGAGTGAAGTGGGTATATATTTGTGGAATGTTGGGTTATTGGGGGTGGTGAGGCCCAAGGTAGTGATAGGAGGAATAACTGAGGGATGGCAGCTTCTGTTGAGCTATACTATGATTCTTTAATATAGTCATCCTGTAGTAATGAGGTTGCTAGATAAAATACAGGGTAATTGGTTCAATTTGAGTATTGGGTAACACTTTGTTGTAACAACATCTAATTATTGCATGTCCCATTATGTAATGTTTATCTGAAGTTGACATGTACCTAGGCAGCTTGTATTTTTATTCTGTAAATCGATGAACTCTGTCGATGAGGATGAATAGTCCAGTGGAACCTGGGAGCAGAAACAGTGCCTTCCCTCAAAGGATTTACAATATTTCATTGTGTAACTAGCTCTCAATCCATGCACAGTCTTGATATACCTATTGTGTTTGCTGCACTTAGTACAAATGAACATTTTTTAAAGTGGTAAGAAGATAATGAGAAAGGTTTCAAAATATTCCTAATCTGTTCCAGTTCTTAGGACACATGGAGAAAACCAAGGGGGAAGGTGGAAGCAAAGGAGGAAGGTCGGTTTGGCTGGGGTTGGGGGATTGGTGGGGGGGAATGCAGGCAACTGTAATTGGACAACACTAAAATAATTTAAAAATACAAAAATTAAAAAATATAGAATCCTTAAAAGAAAAAAAGAACTGCTTAGTGTAGGGAAGTCTTAAGATCTGTGAAACTTGAGAGGGGACCATTTTAAAGGAAGGCCTTGTCAGGAAGAAGTACTATTCAGAGTCACTTGATGCGAGAGCCCTTCAATAAAACAGTGCATATGATGCCTAGTAAGTTCATTTTTTTTGCAATAAAACCCCTTGAAAACATAAAAACATTTTTCCGATGAGTGTTTATAGGGTTGGTGGTAATGTGGGGCCATAAGTGCTTTTCTCCAAAAACATAGTCAGTGACTGCATTGTAAGAAATGCTATATTGCCTTTAAGTTTTCAGTCTGAGACATACTCGTTTACTCAACCCAACAGGTTCTAGTCAGAAAAAATGGAACACATAGGAGTCATGTACTGTATTTGGATAAAACTAAAAGTATTTACTTGGTGTAGGTCCACCATGTGAACGGAATAAAGAAGTAGAGTCCTTCACTGATTTTTGCTCTGCTCTGCACAGTAGCTATTTCCACATACTTAAAAATACCCTCATGTAGAACCCTTATTTTGCCCTAAGGTGTTTTTCTATGTTTTACCTTTGTTTTTTCCCTACCTTTATTTTTGAAGGGCATGAGTACTAACCAGCGAGTGCTTGAAAACTTGGCAAAGAAAACAGTGCAGGAAAAAAAGAAAAAGAATGAGAACAGCTCTAGGCATTAAGGGAAATACACGTGTGATGATGATGCTTGAAAGGATGGTGAAAACAAGACTCTGGCCTTTCCTTATCAGTAAGTCACACTGCTTGCTGTAACATACTGAATGGCTGCTTAAAAGTCAATCTCTCCTAACTTTTCTTCGCTTTGCAGAGGATCACTTGCAAAGGATCACCGTCTGTCCTTCACCAGCGACCAGCCACTGTCAAGGTTTTTTCTTCCAGTGGTGAGTACAACAAAACTACACTCCTCAACCCTTATGTATAAGCACATTGATCTCAGTGATCTCAGTGGTAATTTGTAGGTGTTGATTATGTCAACTGGATTTTAATTTGTTCACCTTTTATTATTTGTGTCTGATATTTAGATGTTGCTGGCTGGCATGGATTGCATGATTATTTATTATTCAAAGTTATGACCTTTGTAAATTTACTGGCTTCTCACGTAGAAGCGAGGTTCCCAGGAATATAATCATGTTTATATAAGACCCATTCCTATAGTGGAGAAGCAGTGGAGAAGGTACAGGTGACTGGATTATACATGTATTTTGAATGTAGAGAGATCAGTTGTGTTAGTTTTGTAGAGGTCCTCTTACAGAGCACTGAGGACTAGGAGGCATAATACACCAATTTATGGTCTCAAAGTTCTGGAGGGGAGACCATTTTCCCCTTTGAAACCTGCAGAAGATTGTGCGTGCGTGTGTGCGTGCATGTGTGTGTGTACGTGTGTGCACATTTGCTTAGGGCACAGGTGGCAAACACAAGGCCCGTGGGCCAAATCCAGCCCTCCACCTTGTTTTATCCAGCCTGGTACCTTATTCCTACCCGGTGGCAGCACTGAGCTCTCGCTTAACTGTTAAGGAATACTTAACATTTCTACAGTCCTAAAGATACATTCGGCCCATTGAAGGCAACTGCGAGGCTGATGTGGTCCCCGATGAAAATAAGTTTGACATCCCTGGCCTAGGGATTCATGGGAGAGCAGACTGGGGAAAAAAGGGTGATTTTTTTTTTTAAAGATGGGAAAATATGTGGGCAGAAGCACAGGAAGTTTGGTAAATTTGATAATGGGGATTTGTGGAGTTTCATTTCTGTTTTTGTTCTAAGCAGGCACTTAAGCTAACTTTTATGTATTATTGAGAATTTCTCTTATGATCACTTCAGTGTTACTAGTACAATAGGAAGTGAAGCAATGAGATTAAGGATGGGAAAGGAGTCAATGGGCATTTAAGGAAAAAATAGGGATAGTCTCAGAGCTGGGAGAAAATGGAATAGGAATTAATTGGCAGCATTAAAGACTTACTTGAGATTAATGAACATGGGTTTAAAGTGAGACAAATCAGCATGGATCTCTCTCCAACCATATTCTTTTGCACTTTTGAAAGAAGATAGTTTGATTTAATTTGTTTTGCGGATTTCCCTAAAGAGAGCTATGATTAAAGAGAGGGACATAGCAGTTAGGCACTGTGAGAGAGTGCTTGTTATGATTTACAATAAGATTGAAAAAAGTTTGGTAAGGAAAGTAGAAATAGTGTTAAAAGACTCATGTGAAACAGTGGAACTGAACTGTCTTTAAAATAAAGTACTAGAGGAAGTAACCTGGAAAGATGTGAAAAGGTAAAGAGTAAAATGGAGAATAGACAGAGATTGCACGTGTTGATTTTGATCATCTGGGATACACACAGGGGTTGAGTTGTGTAGAAAACTAGATCATTGGATAAGAGGAGGTCAAGGAATTGAGAAATGTTAAGATGTTGGCAGAATAGCCTCGTAATTCAGGGGTGTCCAACCTGTGGCCGAGGGGTCTCATGCAACCTAGAATGGGTGTGAATGCGGCCCAACACAAAATCATAAATTTACTTAAAACATTGTGAGACAGTTTTGTGATTATGTGTCACAGTGTATTTAGTGTGTGGCCCAAGACAACTTGTCTTCTTTCAGTGTGGCCCAGAGATGCCAAAAGGTTGGACACCCCTGAATTCTAATTGTGTATTGCAATTGACAGGATTTCAGATAGAAGTAGTATAGGAGAAACTTCAAGCTTAATGGTTTCTGCTAGAGGTACTTTGATACAGAAATCCTGGTAGCAGGAAATATTCATAACAGGAAGAAACTCCTGGAAAGGATTCATTTCATTCAATTCCACTATTACTGAAGAGTTTTGTTACTGTGTTGTGTATATGGAGTGTGGTTTTGATTGTGTTCTTCACAAGAAGAGCTTACAGGAGTGCTGTCCTTGTGTTAATACAGTATCATTGGCAATGTCAATTGGTTGGATTTGGAACATGATTGGTAAAATTATCATATGAGAAAGAGATTCAGAGGAAGCGTATCATGGTCCTTTTGAAGAATCAACATTCCAGTATTGTCAGAAGTCTCTCTAACCCCTCCAATGTTATAAAAATTAAATTAAAGTAATGTATATGATCTTGAGGCCTGCTTTGAATCCTAAGCTGCATATATATTCTAAGTCCCAGCACTTAGTTAAAGTATAAATGAAAGCATGAAAAAAAGATGAAGTTAAGTTGGACTGTTTAAACTCTGGTGAGTATTATACATGTGGTTGCATGTTTTTATTTATTTTTGTTAAAAAATTTAAAAGATTTTATTTTATTTTTAGAGAGGGGAAGGGAGGAAGAAAGAGAGAGAAACATCAATGTGTGGTTGCTTCTCATATGCCCCCTACTGGGGGACCTGGCCTGCAACCCAGGCATGTGCCCTGACTAGGAATTGAACTGGCAACCCTTTGGTTCGCATGCCCACGCTCAAGCCTACCGAGCTTCGCCAGCTAGGACTATTTTTTAAAAAATTTTGTAACAACAAAAAGTTGACAGGAAGTACACAAACATGCTAAGACCAGTAAACCTTGGATGGCAGGAGTACAGGTGGTTCTTATGAGGAAAGTTTATTTTTCTGCAAAGGAATCTGTTAGGGCACACTTGAATCACCTCCATGTTGGTAACCATGTCAACATGGGTACTTATCCTCTCTTACAGGCTGAAAGCACATGTGTGTTCACATCTATCAATTGGAAACTTTTAAAAATAACAGTCCCTGAGTCCTCCTGCCCCCACTTTGCTCATTCACACATAGCAGCTGGAGTAACTGCTAATCAGTGATTTTCTCTTGGGCCTTAGGCAAATCTCACATTAGGATGCGTAAATTCAGTATTTCAGCAATTAAATGTTAATTACAATCGTTAGTTTGTTCAATATCACAAGAGATACTTTGACTTATTTTTCATTAATTGACCCCATAATTTTGATGTATGTCCTTCATCCTGATTTCACTGCCAGAGAAATGTTTTATAGTTAAACCATTCAGAGATAT
Source organism: Tonatia bakeri (assembly GCA_004024845.1). Classification (NCBI taxonomy): domain Eukaryota; kingdom Metazoa; phylum Chordata; class Mammalia; order Chiroptera; family Phyllostomidae; genus Tonatia; species Tonatia bakeri. The sequence continues at coordinate 42,844 of PVIA01011373.1, forward strand.
CGATGCTTAAAAATACCCCAGCTATTTACATCAGGAAAATAAAATTCAGCACTCACATTCTACATGTTTGAATGGGTATAGAAACACTTGGTCCTTTCCCCAGGCATCTCCAAGGACCACTATTTTGGGGCCACAGAGCCATAACCGTATAGATTCACAGTAGTATGTATTTAGAGCTCACACATCTATTCAGCAAATATTTACTGAGCCCTACTATGTGTTAGAAATTGTTGTAGGCTAATAGGTATGCCAATGAACAAAACAGACAGAGCTATCTCACCCCATGAAGTGAACATTCAGGGGAAGTATGGATAATAAACCATTACGTAATTAAGTATAATATGTATGATGGGCCTGAAGACTAGGTTGCAATGAGTGGGGTGAGGGAATATCAAGTAATGACACTGAAATTTGAAATAAATGGCTAAGGGAAGAAAATCAGTGGAGGTTAACTTTTAATTGAGGTTTAACTTACAAATAATTAAATGTATAGTTCTGGTGTTTTTGACAATTGCACAGTTTGACAGTTCTCTATGCTCATACTGCAGGCACCTGAAACGGTATGTACAAGCCCCCCCCCTTATGGTTACTGGGCAGTTTATCCACTTGTGTGCAATTAAACCCAAACCACTAAACAAGTGCTTGGGGTGTGGGTGAGGGGGGTGGACTGCAGCCGAGGGAACAGATACAAAATTTCACTAGAAACCTCAAGTGTCCACCTTTAAGTCTGTAGCCGAAGGCTCCTTGACACAGTCCAGACCCTTCACCCATCTCCCCTATTGGACACCCGAACAGGTCCAATGGTGTGACTTTTGAACCTGGTGTTCTCAAAAATAGTAGGGGAAAGTCCATAGAAAATACCCTCCAACTGTGAGACTCTCGTTAAGAACAGGTGAAGCCCCAAACCTACAGTTATTGTCTGACAGTTAAATTCATGTTCTGAAAAAAATAACTATAAGATTTGTTTTGTAACTTTTTTAACCAGAGAAAACAAGATACTCCTTGGGGAAAGGTGACGGACCGAGAAGACAGACCCTGGATAAAAGTTATTCCAACAGCACCTGCAGTACATACACCTGCCTGGGAGAGGAGCTTGGGCCATGCCCTGGTACTCCGGGGCCAGCCCTTCTGAGGCCAGGCAGGCCATTCCATAAGCGGCACACAGCTGGTATAGATTCGAGTCATGAAAGTCATCTAGCTCATCCTGAATCAAGTCCCACTGGTCTTCAGAGACTGTCAGGTCATCGTCTCCACCTGAAGCCAAAGGCATAAGCAACATCTTGCCCAGCTCAAAAGTGGCACCCTCTTCTTCATCGTGGTCTGTTAGGTTGCTGTTCTATCTTTCCTTAGTGAGCTCCCATGAGTGGTTCCTTCCTTATGCCTGGAATCTGCCTGATGTTCCCACATTCTGTCTTTGTGACTCCTCTCTAGGGCCATCAGGGTGCACATGCTGGTAAACACAGTCCCCTCCAAGTGGGCAGCTCCTAGTTCTTCATCAAAATACCTGCTTGCCCTGTTGCTCATTGCCTCCTTGTATTTCTGAATTAGTTTCTGCTTCTCTTCTGTGCTCCGGCCTGCGGAGCAGTCAACGAGGGTCCCGAGTCTACCTGAAACGGATGAATAGGGATGGGAACAAGAGGCTCGAAGAATGGCAGCAAGACAAAGGGTTCTGTTCAAGCTGCAAAATTTTATTTAAGCGGGGGGGGGTTATATAGGGACGGGAAAAGGGAAGTTGCTCTGATAGGTTTCCCCGGTGCGTGTTCACCATGTGCTCTTGTTGGTGATTGGTCAGTTAGGTGCGTGATCAGTACCTCATTTGGTAGCTGGTTCGCGTGCTCTACGGATGTCCCTAGGAGGCAATGCTGGCTGCTCTGACCGCAATATGCTGTCTTGCTGGTGAGTGCAGCCTCTTGAGCTGACTGCATCAGCAAGCCAAGGCCCGAACATCTCCTCCCTTTTTGTTTTTTAAGGCGAGGAGGTTGAATATTGTTTGTACATTAACCAGCTAGGGGAGGCAGTGGCCAGGCTCCTCCTGAGCTCGTCCTG